>JBBPLO010000132.1:4422-17087 GCA_038089835.1 Retiboletus flavoniger
GGAAATCGATAGGAGTATCAAGACTCACTCCGAAGAGAACTGGGGTAATGAATGGGTTACTTTTGTTCAAAGAATCTAGACTGCATTCACCTGGAAATTCCATCCATCCAACACCTTGATCCCTGTCTCTGTTTCCCACTCCTCACGCATTGGTACAGTGATAAGAAAGCCTTTTGAAGGGCTCAGTACCTTCGACTACATGACACAGTGCCGAATATACGAACCAAGCTGGGGAAAATACACGACGTTCAAAGATTCGGCATAATCCACGGGAACAATTTGAGATATCTGTTCGGCTACTCTTGACTGCTTCCTTTCAATATTTACTGTCGGACGTGAGCTGTGTTAGGTCAACTGACCAAGACAGAATCAATTCCTCGGTAAACATGCTTCCGTTTGTCTAGTTCTTCGTCGATGTGTGGTCTGACACACACCCTAGCCACCTCAGCCGACTCTTCCCAGTCGATCTATTAGTAGTAATGTCAGGATCCGAACTGCAGACCAACAAAAGAGAACATCTAACAATATCGTTGACCATATTGCCAACTTCCTTGAAGGAAGCCACGTCTAGCACCTTCGTGAGCTGCTAATTCTCAGAATCCACGAGACAATGTTGGCTGTGACGAGTGCTCACTCTTACCACGACATCGACGTGTCTACTTTGGTGTAACTCTGTCAGTGCATCGCGAATCATTGCAGAGTGATAAGTAAACTAGGAACAGCTCACAACAAATCGATATATCGGGAATGAGAGAAGAGACGGACCTTCACTAATGCTTGCCAATCAGAAACCATTCCTTTCCCGGATCTTAGCACTCCCATTGTCCTGGGGATATTCGCGATGCCTTTCAGCTGATTCTGCAACGCGCTGACCACTGGCAGGTTCTCGGCACGCAAGAAGCACTCCACCGCGTCATGCCGTGCTTCAAGTACCTCAAGTGATAGCGATGGACGTATAAACCACGTGCGAAGCAACGAGCGACCCAAGGCAGTCCGAGTGGTGTTCAATATGCCTAAGCACAAGTCATGTGAGTGAGAGGATAGTAACGAAAAGAAAAGAAAAAGGTAGACCGAATAGTGACAGTCCTTCTTTCGTTTGGTCAGAGTGGATGGTGGCATGGTTTTCACTCTCAAATACTTGCAAGGAACTGTTACAGCAGAGAATCGACAATATATGCATGAAGTCATAATATAGATTGACTGAGCTTACCAAAGGGTATCTGCATTGACGTGCATCACCTGGTCACTAACAGTTGTTGAGCAAGGCGAACAATACGAAGAAAGTGGCGTACAGCGCCAAGACCTCAATGCTACAGATCTCTGACTCCATTGTTTCATCAACATCACCCAACTCCCCTGTTGCGCGTTCGCGAGTAAGGAAGTCGAGAAGTGCCCCTACTGAAGATATCTATACACGACGTCATCTCCTATTCACGTCGTTTGTTACATGACTTACACAAAGAGGTGCTGACTCCAACGAAGCGAAATTTGCCAAGCGTATGGCAGCGTTCCACCGTTCTATCGCAGGATCTCCGGTGGCCTCTCTTCTTTTAGTCATGAAATCATATGCGTTCCTTATTCCAATAGCCGAAGAATTGTCGGTCGCAACCTCGTGGTCGGAATTCAAGTCACAGCTTAAGCGAGCCAGCAGGTTCAACGACAACAACTTGTTCCGGCCCTTGCTAGGAACGAATTCTTTGTGGGGTCTGATCTGGAAAGCACCACCGGAAGCTTCCGCTGCTCAAAATTGCAGTAAATGTGACTATATGCGTCCTCAGTAGACGGGCTCACCGTGGTTTTGCAATACTGATATGAAAGAATCATCCGCCCTTGAGCTGGTAAGTATGAAGCCCGGATCCGAATGTTCCAAGACTACGGAGGGTTCGGGACTTTAACTCCGAGCAGCAAATTCAGCACTACTGACTCATTTTTGTCAAGTCATGGTGGACGCCTTCTTGAGTGTCTTCGAGCACATATATGACGCATTTGATGGGATCGTAGTATGCACAGCCGATACGACCACTGGTATAAACATGTGCATGAGGCGCGACACGATAAAACACACGCGGCTCACTGCTGACAGAGGATGCTCAGACAAATCTAGGTTGTAGTCAAATGAATGGGAGGGGTAGATAACTGGAAACACGACGCTACCTTCACCGGCCCGGAACCATCTGAGTTTGACGAATCGCGTTCTTCCTGCAAATCCGATGTGCTATCCCACCTGACGCGTTTGGCTTCTGGCACGACGTTGAGACCGTGACCTGCCTGACTTCCCTCGCTCTGAGGTACATGCTCCGGTGTTGATTCATTAAGAGTGAGATTTAGGCGTTTTAATCCAGACCTGCGCGACATCCTCATCACCTGCGAAGAAGACAAGGTACAATATTTGCGAGGCGCACGCGGTAATAAAAGATCAGGGGAGAGAACACGTGATCGCGAATCCATAAATATTGTCAGATGGTCTTAACAGGTTGCAAGGGGAACACGACTCCCTCCCGCACAGGGAGTACGGATGCCAAATGATGCAATTGTTATAACATCGGGGGTACGACCTAAGGGATAACAAGAAGAGTTTACTTCTTTATTCGCAAGAGTTCCTTTGTGTCCTCCCCAGTGACTATCAAACGATCAGTCGGAAATAAATACATCATTCCCGCGTCAAAACCGTACCATTTAATAGCAAACTTTGAGCATCGAGCATGACACGGTTCCCGGATGTAGCCAAAACGTTCGCGATATCACGAGCGGCCTCCAGACGCCGAAGCTCAAGGAAACCTTTGTTTGCTCGCATTGCTTCGCCAATTAGTTCTGCACTGCGTGCTTCACCCTGTGCACGGACAATAATAGACTATTGGAGGTCAGTCAGGGCGAAATCGACGGTCAAGAGGTTGCAACTCACTTGCTTTTCCTGTATGGCTTGGTCGACCAAGAACGCGGCTCGTAGTGCTGTTTGTTGTGCAACCTTGATAAACCAGATCGTGATTAGATATGACTTCAGCAATTTTTAAGAGGAAACTGACTTGTTTTGCTTCAACTGCATGCGTGAACTCAGGGGAGAACGCGACATGTGTAATAGAGACGTCATCCAGCACAAGGTTGAACCGCAGGGCTCGATTTGTGAGATTCTCGCGGATCAATCGCGAGACCTAACACGGCACGGTCAGTGACCCCCCACAAAAGTTTCTACGCATTATTCACCATTTCACGCTGAGTGATGAGCTGACTAGCATTGAATTGGGCGACTACACTTTTGAGGACTTCATTGACGATGGAAGGCAATACGCGCTCGTCATAGTCTTTCCCAAGTTCACGGTAAATCTTGGGCAACGCGGAGGTAGATGGTCTCGACAACACTCTGCAAGTGATATTCACCATCTGTAGATCTGATGCGCCTCAGAGCAATGGTCATCATCAATAGGAGAAACGAACCTTTGGTCCCAGTCAGACTTGCAACACTCCGGGGCTTGGCACGGATGTCGAAAACGATTGGTGTCTCGAACCAAGGTATCTAGAACAACTGAGTCGCCGCGGAATGCGATGTGGAATAGCATACGCACCATAAGATGCGTCCCTTCGCTGTAAATTTCATCTTTTACACCGTGTAAACTGAACAAACAATGTGAGTAGATCAGCCTCCACGTTAGCTTGCCGTTCTTACCGCGTATACTTGATGGCACGATGACCACCGTCAACTTTTAACAATACCCGCATGATTATCTAAGAGATTGAGACGAATAAAACAACGCACCGTTGAACAGACTGGCGTTGAGGAGCAACCCACCACCAATGAGCGCAGCCAGCAAACCTCCTCCAGCCAAAAATCTACGAGGCCCACCAGAGAAACCGCCACCCCCTTGGCCACCTGCCCGCTGGACTTGCTGCGCGAACCTTCGAAATGCTTCTTGGCTGTTCATGAGGAAGATGAATAAACTTGCGAGTTGCCCGTACCGTGTACGAGTACCAACACCAATTGCAGTACTGTGCTTAGCTGTCACGTGAGTACTTACATATTTTTCTCATGACCTCTTATTTGGGATTGATGAGTCAAATCATCAGTGTGTCTCCCAACAAAGATGCTCCTTCAGGGTGATGTGGCAAGCAGCGTTGTCTGTCTTCCAATACAGTGATTCAAGCTCTTGTTAATAGTGCTCTCATAGCTTGGCTGGATATCGATTGCATGTTGGTGAGCTTTCCTGTTTGGACTTGGACTCGGCCACAGTCAATGATAACGGGCTATCACAGGGTGATTGTATATTCCCCTCAGGTCATAGAAAATTATCAACTGCAAAGTGGAGAGGGGTTATCTCTTCCCTTTATCTACATATGGCTGCTGGGTGACCTATGCAACCTAAGCGGCGCTGTTCTGGCAGACTTGCTCCCCACGGTAATCATTCTGGGTGTATACGTAAGTGCTCACGGAACGAGGGCTCAACGTTCAACTTGTGCAGTCTATTTGATGGATTCTTTGACAGTATACACTTTGCGATACTACCTTGCTTTCCCAGGTATACTACTATCGATGGAAGCATCGCTCTAGGGGAATTCTCCTGCAGGCGGAAGCGGACAGGTCGACAGAGCAGTCCTGCCTGCTTGGTGACAATGCCCTGGTGCATGGGTCAGAGGCTCGCCCAATCTCTGTAATAAGGGTATTTGTGCAGTACGCTGCGGCGGTGGCATTTGTCATGGCCACCGGAGTCATTGCGTATCTGATCAGTGATAGAATACAGCACGAAGATTCCCCAGCTCTTCCGCCGGACACACCACTCGAGTGGAGAATCCAGGTGATTGGATGGATGAGTGCTTTGTTATACCGTGAGTTGGAAGTTGACACGATCAGGAATGCACGCTGAACGAGTTCAAGTCGGGGCTCGCGTACCACAAATATGTGAGTGCAGCATTCAGAAGGGAGACACTTGTTGACGGGTCACAGTCAAAAACTTGGAGACTAGATGCGAAGGGCTTGCGCCGGGCCTCTTTTTGTTTGCAATGTTTGGGAATGGGACATATGCATTGTCGATTGTTGTCGTATCGATGGATCGCAACTACCTGATAAGGAATGCAAGCTGGCTTGCCGGTATTGTTTCTGTGTGTAGGACGAAAGGCGATGTGCTGATGGTCCCTGTAGGAAGCACGTTGACTATCTTTCTTGACCTGATTGTACGTGTGGTGATTCACACGTTTCTGCGGGTGCTGAATGAATTGTGTCAGGTACTTTGTCAGTTCTTCTATTACGGCTTTGTGTCTCGGCAGCGGGGCTGGATTGACGGAGTGGGTGTCTGAGATGGGACCGCGGGTGGAGACGGGATCGTATTCGGTAGAGGCGTCTTGTGTGGGAATGAAACGGACGACTTTGCTGCCTCGTTGTTGCTCCTCGTGTTCGAGATGCTATTTTGCCGTTACACGTTGCTGCCCAAATCGCCTCCTGGGGTAAGACGTCGCGACATGCGCCATGCCTCGTGCTCCTCGTTGACCACCACATCTCATATTCCGCAGGTACATTCTTATCCGTGCGATGTCATTCATATACAGAACGAGTCCTCTGGATTCTCCGGGCACTCATCGTCCCCATCCCCAGAGCATGTCCACCAACTCTGCAGGTTTGTCTTGTCCCTTTCCCTTGTTCTCCCCTTCTTTTTTCATACTTAACGGACAGGTTCCGTCTGATTCAAATCCCCATCTCCGGCTTGACAGCCGCTCTGCACGCCCTACAACAACGTTCGCGATTATTTAAACGACCCGCGTGCTCCCTCCGGTTTTCTTATATGCTCACTGCCTGCATTTAGTCACTTCATCGATCATCCTTCTCCCTCGTCACCATGCAGTGCCCTCCTGTATCTCGTCTTGTTCGTGATGATAGTGTTCTCTCTACGCTCCGTCATGGTTCAAAGCTTGTTGATGTCCATGCATTCCCATCTCGATCATCTAGCGCAGTCTCATCTGCTTCCAGCTCGCCCTCCTCCCCTCCGCCACCCTATGATGACGTCCACTTCGTCTCCAAACCCATCTTCGTCTCCCCCCTCTCTGGCTTAATCGAGCCCTCCCGCTCTCGTCCTGGCCCTCCAAACAGTTTATTGTCCCCCACCGGGGGTCTTACAAGCTCTTACAACTCCCGAGCGTCAATTTCACACCTCAGGGAAGCACTCAACTCGTTGGATACCCAGATGGCTTCCCTGCTGAGCCAACGTCAAGAACTCGAATCGTATCTCGAACAAGCGGTTCGTTCACAGTCCCCTATCTACCGTCTTCCCGAAGAACTTCTCTCCTCTATATTCGTCACCGGAGTTTGTCAATGCGGCGATCAAGATTCATTGCTGGTGTCTAGTTTAATGCTCGTATGTCGTTACTGGAGAGACGTGGTCACCAACACTCCGGCGCTATGGGCGACCATCTGCATCAGCCCTCACGACTCTCTTCAAAAGGCACGTCGGAAGTTGGCTCGGTCTAAATCCGTCCCTCTCGACATCACTGTCAACTTCACCCCTCGCCCAGAAAATCCGACGGATGTAATGGAGAACATCGTTCGTGCGATGGATCTACTTCGCCCTGCCCTTTGGCGCGCAAGGTCCTTCCGTCTAAGCGTACCCAATAGACCCCAGGCGCATGCTGCACTTATGCGCTGTAAAGAAGACGCACCTCTTTTGGAAACGTTGTCAATATGTATCTTCCATTCTATGCAAGAGGACCACTATTCTTCACCCTGTCTTCCACTTTTCAACGGCCACACCCCGCGTCTCCGTTCGTGCTCATTCACTTCGTTCAATTTTGGCTGGGATAAAAGGATTGTGTCTGGGTTGCGAGTCCTGCAATTGGGCGGATACTGGAATGGTTTCTCACCTTCCGTCGACAAACTCCTCGAGATGCTCCGCTGTTGTCCGCACCTCGAAGAATTAGCCCTTCGCAACATGTCGGATGCTGATCCGGAGACGTCCGTACATTCGGAGCCGGAGTTTATGTCTAACAAGGTTGTGAAGCTACCTCGCCTTGTCAAGGCTTCCTTCTATTATGCCGGAAACATGCGCGTCCGGATGCTTCTGAGTCAAATATCGTTTCCGGCACTCGAATCACTCGAGTTCTGCTATCTCGACAATTTGACGCCCATCCTCGAATATCTTAGACAACAATCCCTCACGTCACTTCCTCTTCGCCACCTGCGCATCGAGTCCAGCTTCTTCAACGAACCCAAGTTCGTGACCTTGTTAAAGCGACTGATGTCACTCACGACACTCGAGTTGATTGACACTGAGGATGTGTCAAGTTTCCTGCTCAAGGTATGCCCTCGTTATCTTGGATTTCAATCAACTAAACGAACGATGTAGAACTTGTCCACACCACCCGCTTCGCACCCTTGGATCTGCCCAAAATTGGGGCGCTTGAGCCTCGATGGATGCACGACCTTGGAATGGGACTCCCTGCGCAGCTTGGTGGAATCTCGACTTTCCGGCAAGTCTGCGCAGCTGTCTTCTGCCTCCACGACAACACTGCGCGCTATATCCAGCGCGTCAGCTTCTGCGCACGTTCACGCCCTTACTTCGGGACGTTGTAGTCCAGTCTCTGCTCCTCACCGGTTGACATCGATTGACGTGACTCATTGTCACCAAATCAACAAGGAGATGATACAATGGCTCAGGATGTATGTCCGTGACGTTTGCTGTGACCCAGCCAAGGGCGTTTGGGGAGAGCCTGTCATTACGTGATACTCGTCGAGTGACTGAACCATCATTTGCTTTATCCCGCTTACTGATCAAGCTGCAATTACATACTTGGACGATGGAAGGTGCACTTTTTCCGTTTTCCCACCTCAGCAGTGTACATTACACCCTCCGGATCCGATACCATAGCTCATGACCACGGCTCTTACGATCTTGTTTAATCGCATCTACAATTGTCCTGGCTGTATCGAGTATATCGCGTGTATTTATTAATATATTGTCAATATGAAGTGGAATATAACTTGCGTCTGGAAGGACCACCCTTGTTTACTCATTAAGGTATGCTAACATTATTTTCCGCCTTTCCTCCTCTCTTTTGTGGACCTTGGCAAAACCCCGCCTGCCTTTCCCGAATGCTACCTTCTTCCTACGCATTTCCTCCGCAGACCTGATATGAGCAGCCAACGCAGCCGCGCCATGAGTGACACGTTTTTTGGACTGCTTGTAAGGGCCCTCAGTTTTCGCTTTCAGACCGATGCCCAGACGATCTGCCTTGAGGACAGTCGACAGGGGGGTCAGCAACGACCTCTGCATATGGGATGCAGACGCTTCGCCAGTAGTAGCCTGACTTTGCACCGATGCTTGGGCTTGGGTAACGTCATCACCCTCAAGCATGTCTTCAAATGCCTCGGAATCCGACCGAGTGAGGTCGATCACCTCTTGCGTCGTCCGGGCGTCGGACGTGTCACTTTCCACCTTGACGGACGACGACGGGCGTTCATCGACATCCAGGCTTGCGCTTGCACGGGGGACATGTGCACCCAATCCTTCGCCTTCGTTCCACCCGCTCCGTTGCAACATCCCAAATCCTCTGTTCGATGGACCAATGTGCAGCCACACAGGGGGGATATAGCGGCCCTCGGAAGGCAGCGGCGGGGGATCGCGCGCGAGCAAGTCCGCGAGTGACGGCGCTGGCGAGCTCGGTTTGGTCGAAGGCTCGGAGCGCAGCGCCTTGCGGATGAACCAATCGTTCTTCGTGATGCGCTCCTGGGGGGGTGGTTGGGGTGGTCTCGGTCTCGCGTCTTGGGAGCTCGGACTGGGTGCGTTGGAGGGGCGCGGTGGAGGAGCCGCCACGTCCGCGCGCGAGGGTGAGGAGGACAGTACTGCGGTAAGCCTGAGAGACCGATACCATTCCGCGGTCGAGGCGGAAGGCTGATCTGGTGGCTTTTCCGAGGTCGCTGCAGGGGACGAGGACGAGACGCCCCACTCGTCGTAGGTGATGGTCGCGGGCACAAAGGTGGGTGCTGCACGGATGCGACGCTGTGCGGAAAACGAGGACTCAGTTTGCCATGGGTCGTTGGATGGGTCGTCGATTCGTTGGCCAGTCTCGCGTTCGATCTTTTCACGGTCTGTGGGGTCATAGTGGGAACGGATGACGTGCGTCACGGTGGCCATCGTTCAAGGTATGTCACGACGCGGTAGCAGGTAGTGGATGATTAGTCATGCACCTTGTCTTGTGTCATTGTCTTGCTCGTTTACAACAACTGGCAAGATGGCCGAGCGGTCCAAGGCGTGTGACTCAAGCTTTCCAAAGCTTGCCTGCTAAGGCGGGTTTCTCATCTCCGAATGGAGGCGGGAGTTCGAATCTCCCTCTTGTCAATACTTTTGCTCGTTGCAGACACTTTTAGCATTACCCTTGATACAAACAGAGAATCTAGCTCAAGCGCTCATGTAATATCGTTACGGATTATACACCTCGGAGAAGCCGATATTGGTCGGGAACTTCGATTCTGAGTCGCTATCTTCGGAGAAGGTATAACGGCGACTCAGTTGTCGACTAACATCACCTTTATTTACATCCCATGATATTGAGAAAGATAGGAAAGCGTGCTATATGCCAAGGGTATGGTGGTATTATCTGCGAGATAGTATATAAGGAGGGTGAATACTCATGCTCTGCCGATTGGGACATCGCCCGAGCCGTCATACGAGAATCCTATACGACACGTCAGACCTCATCAAAGCGCTGTAGATGCGACAACTTCGTACCTGCAAATTGCGCTTGAACCGTGGAAGACAGCTGAGAGCCGTCAACATAACTATCGATAGGTGCTTCTGTAGTAAATACGGTATCAAAATTTGACACGTCCTGTACAATAAATAACGGCTCGACGACGTAGTTCCATGTCCTTGGCAAAAGAGCTTACCACAGGACTGGAAACACTAGGTTTGAAAGGAGGTTGGATCTTCTTCTGCAAAAGCTTTCTGAAATCAATGTGCTTCTCGAAAAAGGGGTACTTCTTGATTTCCTCAGCACCGTTGACGCCGAGGCGGCGTGTCGGGTCGCGATCAAGAAGGCTTGTTAGAATGCTCCTGGCTCCCGAACCGATTTCGGGTCCAAAGACCAAGGGATCCGTGAGGATCTTGTGGTACATCTTATCGGTCACCTCTATACCAGTCGACACAAGCAATTCAATCCCATCTCGGAACCAGTAGGACAATTTGCGCACCGTCATAGAAGGGAGGAAGTCCCGAAAGCATCTCGTAAAGCAAAACTCCAAGAGTCCACCAATCGATTACCTTGTCTATGAACGTGGGTGTCATGGTCAAAGACAAGAGGGATGAATGGAAGGTCTCAACTGTATCCTTGGCCATTGAGAATCTCCGGTGCAAGGTACTCGGGGGTGCCACAAAAGGTGTTCGTCGTGTCGGAATCCTTCATGTTCAGCTTGCAGAGACCGAAGTCACAGAGAGCGATGTGACCAGTGTAGTCCAAAAGAATGTTCTCGGGTTTTAAGTCACTGGAAATTCTTAGCATCATATCAAACAGCGAGCACAGTTGACACACCGATATACGACATCAAGTTCGTGGAGATGTTCCAGGGCAAGAAGTAGCTCGGCACTGTAGAAACGAGATCGTTCCTCGTTGAAACGCTGTTCGCGCTGCAGGTGATGGAACAGCTCGCCACCATTGACAAAGCTGAATTGACGCATAACTTCTCTGGTACGAAAATGATTATAGTGCACTCACGCTAGCACTAAATAAAGCTTCTGCTCCGACTGGAAGCTAAATTTGAGGGGAACAATGAAAGGATTGTTGACGCGCGCAAGTACGAGCCGTTCTGCCAGTGTGTGTGTTATCTCTTTCCTGTCAACGATATGGGCTTTTCTGATAGTCTTTAATGCGTATATCCGCATGGTGTCGCGCTTCCTGACTTGCATGACCTGCAGGCGGAGGCCCAATGTGAAACGAGCAGATGATCTGAACCAGGTATTTACCTTTCCGAAACTTCCCTTTCCTATGACTGTGGTGAGCTCGAAATCATCGATAGTCAGTGATTGGCCCTAAGCGCTGGTTAGACATTCTGTGTCAGCATCATATTTCGAGGACTCACGGAGCTCGGCTGGTACGCAACACCAATTTGGATCTTTCCACTTCCACCTGTGAGATCATACCACTGATCCTGCCCAACAGTGCCGAGATTATCAAAGTCGGGAGTAAATTTGATGCCTCCCATGAAGAGGTCGTTACCCATATCATCGGCTAAGCCATCATTGCCGACTTTTGGTTTCTCTGCACGGAGGTAGCACTGTATAGATATTTCTGAGTTGCGGGAGACATCACTGGTGGGGTGGTGAATGGAAAGGGGAAATAGCAGGAGGTAGAATACTTACAACTGTGCTTGGTACATGTAGAGTGGTTTCTCGAGGTCGCCGCCTAAGGGAGTGATGAGTACCTGGTTTACTTCGAACTCCATAACGAGATAGGGAAGCCACCAGCACTGGGTGCGTTGTATGCTGTCTTTGGCGCTGTGACGTTTTGCAAGGCGTCTCTGCACGACGCTGGAGGGAGAGACGGAAGCGGCAGCCTTTGCCTGTTGAGTAGACAAGGCAGCTTGTACGGCGGGAGGAAGAGGAGTGGCGGCGGGGAGGGCAAGGCCTTCAGCCCAAAGGACACGAATAGTCAAGAGACCTGTGCGAGAGGTGAGTTTGCCATCTGGATTTGCTGGCGTTGGCGTAGTCGAGCGGGGTGGCTCGTCAGTGCCAGCGGAGAGTGTGGCCGTGGACGCCTTCTTTGTGATCTTGCCAAGTCCTTTGAGCATGAAGTAGAATGAGACAGTGAGAGAGAAATGGTTGCAAAGATTCGGATCGTCTTCATTTATCACGAACGAGTACCGATCACGTGGTAACTGGATGGAATCTGGATCGACGACGCCCTCATCAACGTGCTCGTATCCTTCATCTCGTCCCTCAAGACCTCGTGCACGAGCCACCGCCAATCCGCCACGAGGCAAGCCCCAGTCGTGAAGACCATACAATATGCACTTAGTCCAAGGAGTCCCGGTACTTGATGGGTCAGATTTTCATGCAAGCCGGTTCATAGGCTTGTATCCAGGAGTAGATACGTAGTCAGATGTTATAGCTACTCTAATTTTGATGACCAATTACCCCAACCGAACAGTGGGACGCCTGGACGATCGCTATGGCATGGTGGCTGGTAATTGCGCACATACAGTTGGGAAGTGGCCGGAGAGAGCGCACACGGATATGAGTGTGGTGGATGAGAGCATGGAAACCGGCGGTGGTCAACGGCGGAAACACTGAGAAGGGCGGACACGAAAGAACTGGACTACGCTCTATACGGGGGACTACGACGTACGGGTACAAGGGGCGACCGTCGTATCTCTACGAGGCAATGGGGATACATATGTATCGTACACGTGATTAGTATGCCAGTGGGGCTTACAGAGCAAATGTGCGACACGAGAGCAGTCCGCGCGGATGGGTGCACTCACAACCACTCTATGACACGTAATTTGTTTTCAATTAGCAAGATCTTTGGTATTCTTTCTTTTACCTCCATCTTTTACCCATTAGAGCAAACCCTTTGCTTCTCAGATCTCATGCCAATCGTGTTTGAGGGGAGTGTCAGACTTACATTCTGAATTAGGTGACTTACCTAACCATGTAGTTACATAGTGACCTGCTAATCACTGAGTGTTCAGCACAAAG
>JBBPLO010000132.1:17180-29516 GCA_038089835.1 Retiboletus flavoniger
ACAAAGGACACAATGACGGAGATGGGGACTGGAAGGAGTGCCAAGGTACAGCCCAAACCACGGGTGATGGGCCGAGGGAAGTCAAGGTTATTGAGTGTCATGCAATAAGTACTGTCATCCTCGCCCTATGCCTGAAAGATTATCAAATCCATCGGAGCTGGGAATGGGGCGAAAAGTGGAAAAGATAAGCTGCCGCTGGAACGCGCAGCTGCGAGTGGCTGCGAGTCAGTCTCACGGGCATCTTTGGAAACCGAAAGAGTCACAACTGCGGCCACAGCGGACCCTTGAAGGCTCCGCGGCTTGTCCGCCAAGTAAGTCACCGGGAGGAAGCACACGTCAGGATGGCCGGAAGAGGTGTCCGACGGAATTACATCATACGATTTTGCGCTCGGGACGAGTCAGTAGGGATGGGTGACTAATTACTGACGACAAACGCCGGATTGGAGAGGCCGAACAATGCACCCATCATATCCACGTCCCGTACTTATTTAAGCCATGTCCATCGTTCCCCCCTTTCCAGTGATCGCCCCCCATGGCAGAAGGCAAGTCAAAGCCTGACCCTACACCTCCCGCGGGCAACCTCCCTCCCGTGTCCTTCACTCAGCTCTTCCGGTAAGGTTTCACATCTCACCCCTCCACCCCACTTTCTCATCCGTCCCAGCTATTCCACTCGCTTCGAGCTTTTCATCGATGCCATCGGTGTCGTTGCTGCAGCTGCAGCCGGGGCTGCGCAGGTACTTCCTTCCTCGAATCTATCCATTCACCAACTCACGCCCTCCGACTAGCCTCTCATGTCCCTTTTGTTTGGAAATCTCACACAGGACTTCGTCTCCTTTGGTTATGCCGAAGAACTATATTTCCAGAACACCAACAATGCCACAGCTCTCCAGGAATTAGACATAGCTGCCTCTCAGTTCCGTTCTAACGCTGCTTTAGATGCTTCATACCTCGCTTACATCGGTACCTCCTCACTCACTCACTCTATCTCTTTGCTCATACTCTTCCAGGCGTCGGTATGTTTGTCTGCACATACATCTACATGGTCGTCTGGATCTACACCGGCGAAGTAAACGCAAAGCGCATTCGTGAGAAATACCTTCAGGCCGTGCTACGCCAAGACATCGCCTACTTCGATACAGTCGGTGCAGGTGAGGTCGCGACTCGTATTCAGACAGACACACGTATGTCCCTCTTTTCCCCCATGTCCTTCCAGTCTCACGCTGTCCTTGATCAGATCTGGTACAGCAAGGCATGTCCGAGAAGGTTGCTCTCGTCGTAAACTTTATCACTGCTTTCCTTACTGGTTTCATCCTCGCCTACATTCGTTGTTGGAGACTCGCTCTTGCAATGTCTTCTATCCTTCCTTGCATGGGAGTCACCGGCACTGTAATGAACAGATTTGTTTCAAAATACATGAAGTCCGTGTTTTGTCCGTCTCTTTTCACTCCCTCCTTCTCATCCATCCCATAGACTTTCTCTCAGCCATATCGCCGAGGGTGGTACACTCGCGGAGGAAGTCATTTCCACCGTACGTACTACGCACGCGTTCGGCTCCCAGAAGACCTTGAGCAATCTGTATGACGTACACACCGAAGCTGCCCGTGTCGTAGATGCCAAAGCAGCCATATCTCACGGGGCTGGTATCGGCGTGTTCATGTTCGTAATATACTCGGCCTATGCTCTGGGTACCTACACCAGTCGTTGATATTGTTCCACCACACTGACACCCTTCCAGCTTTCCAGTTTGGCACGACGTTGATCAACGAAGGTTACGGTAAGCTGGAAGACCCGTGATAGTCAACTTGATTGGCTCATATTTCTCTCAACAGCAAACGCCGGTCAGGTCGTGAACGTGTTCCTAGCCATCTTGATTGGCTCTTTCTCCCTTGCCTTGTTGGCACCCGAAATGCAAGGTCAGCATCGTGCTTATCGCTTCATGTCCTCGCTCACTCTGTTACACAGCTGTCAGCCACGGTCGGGCCGCGGCTGCAAAGTTGTTCGCCACCATTGAGCGCATTCCCGATATCGATGCTTCGGATCCCGGTGGACTCAAACCGGAGAAGGTTGTAGGCGAGATCACCCTGGAGGATGTCGAGTTTAACTATCCTTCTCGGCCGGACGTGCCCATCGTCAAAGGGATCAATATCACCTTCAATGCGGGCGAGACCGCAGCTCTGGTTGGCGCTTCAGGTTCTGGCAAATCAACTATAATATCCCTCATCGAACGTTTCTATGATCCACTAAGCGGCTCTGTCAAACTTGACGGCGTGGATATCCGTGACTTGAACGTCAAATGGTTGCGCTCCCAGATTGGCCTTGTCTCCCAGGAGCCTACACTTTTCGCTACCACCATCAGAGGCAACGTTGCCCACGGTTTGATCAATACTCCCTGCGAATATCTCTCGGAGGAAGAGAAATTCAAGCTCATCAAGGAGGCATGTGTCAAAGCCAACGCAGACAGTTTCATCAGCAAGCTACCCAAAGGGTACGATACCATGGTTGGCGAACGTGGTTTTCTGTTGTCCGGTGGTCAGAAGCAGCGTGTAGCAATTGCTCGTGCCATCGTATCTGATCCTCGAATTTTACTTCTTGATGAGGCAACTTCTGCTCTTGACACACAGTCCGAGGGAATCGTGCAGGATGCACTGGACAAGGCTGCTGCGGGTCGCACAACTATCACGATCGCTCACCGACTGTCTACGATCAAGGACGCTGATTGCATTTACGTCATGGGAGAGGGTCTGATTTTGGAGAAGGGTACACACGCGGAGCTTTTGGCCGATGAAAATGGTGCTTATTCGGGCCTTGTCCGTGCCCAGAAACTGCGAGAGGCGAAGGAGATGGATGATGGCATTAGCACCGCGGCCGTGAGTGATGAAGCAAACACGGAGAAGGTTGCCGAAGAGGAAGTCCCGCTCGGTCGCAGGGAGACTATACAGTCCATCGCATCTGATCTTGCTCAGAAAAGGAACGATGAAAGAAGACAAAAAGAGGTCGACGAGGACAAGTACAACATGTTTTACATCTTCCTGCGGATCGGACTACTTAACCGTGAGGGATTATGGAGGTATGCGATCGGCTCGGCGTTCGCTATCAGTGAGCTTGCTTCCTTTGGATACCTGTTTGCTGAGAACCTGACTTTTTGAACAGTGGCAGGAATGGTCTACCCCGTGATGGGTATCGTTTATGGTAAGTTTCCTTATTCTGATCATATCTCATGACCGTACACTTATATCCCACTAGGTCAAGCAATTTCTGGCTTCTCTCAACTCGATCCTTCTGTTAGACGATATGATGGGAATAGGAATGCGCTATGGTAAGAGAAGTCACTCTGCTAGCTTCAAATTTCTGAGTCTGGTCAAGGTTTTTCCTCATTGCTATCATTTCGGCGTTCGCCATGAGTCTCCAAAATTATTTCTTCGCATCCTCGGCTTCTATTCTCACATCCAAATTGCGCTCGCTCAGTTTCAGAGCCATCCTTAGGCAAGACAGTAAGTCTCTTTAATCCTACGCGTCAACTCACTTGTTACACACCACTTGCCTGCAGTCGAATATTTCGACAAGGACGAGAATAGCGTGAGTCATGAATCTGAACTGTTTACTTTGTCAATTCTGACCCGCTCCTTGTAGACCGGTTCTCTCACCGCCAACCTAAGCGACAACCCACAAAAGATCAACGGTTTGGCGGGCATTACCCTCGGAGCGTGAGTCCAGTTTCTACATTGACTAGACGTCTTTAACGGGCATCCAGTATTGTGCAGGCTATGACCACTCTCATTGGCGGTTCGGTAATCGGCTTGGTCTACGCGTACAAGCCTGCTTTGGTCGGCATGGGTCTGTGATCTTGCTCGCTCTGCTGTGGTGCTACTGATGACCGGTAATATCAATGTAGCTTGTATTCCTGTCCTTATCTCGACCGGTTATATTCGCTTGGTGAGTTTAGTCTTGCCGGGTTGTTTTCGTCTGCTGAACGACCACAAAGCATGTTGTCGTCTTGAAAGATCAAAAAAATAAAAATGCCCACGAGAGCTCGGCTCAGCTGGCTTGTGAAGCTGCTGCTTCCATTCGCACAGTTGCCTCCCTCACTCGGGAGGAAGACTGTCTGAGATTATACAGCGAAAGTCTGGTAGGACCTCTCAGAGTATCAAACAAGACGGCAGTGTGGACCAATCTGCTATACGCGCTCTCGCAATCGATGTCCTTCTACGTCATTGCCCTCGTCTTCTGGTATGGCTCAGTGCTCGTCTCTCACCTGGAGATCAATACGATGTCGTTCTTCGTATCTCTTATGGTGCGTTCCCTGCACTATAGCCAGTTGCAACTGCTAAATACCCTCCCATAGAGCACAACATTTGGAGCGATGCAAGCAGGCAATGTCTTCTCCTTCGTGCCCGATATCTCTTCAGCTCGCAGCGCCGGAGCTGCAATCGTCAAGCTAATTGACGCCACTCCTGAAATTGATGCTGAATCCACTGCCGGTAAAGTGTTCGAGGGAGAGAAGGTTCGGGGACAGATCCAGTTTGAAAGTGTGCACTTCCGATACCCGACACGACCCAGCGTTCGCGTACTGCGAGATCTCTCGCTCAGAGTCGAACCCGGTACATACGTCGCTCTCGTCGGGGCCAGTGGTTGCGGTAAAAGCACAGTGTACGTCCCATTGAAATCATTATTGAAAGCTTTGGCTGATGGTCCCTGCAGGATCCAACTTATGGAACGTTTCTATGACCCTCTAGCTGGTCGTGTTCTCCTCGATGGCAAGCCTATCAGTGAGTACAATGTTCAGGAGTACCGGAAACAGATCGCACTTGTTTCGCAAGAGCCGGTCAGTACCACCTACTGATGTGTTTTCCACGATGACTTAGCTGTTCCCTCTTAGACTTTGTATGCTGGCACTATCCGTTTTAACATCCTACTTGGCGCAAACAAACCCGAATCTGAGGTCACACAGGAAGAAATTGAAGCGGCCTGCCGTGATGCAAACATTTTGGATTTCATCCAGTCCTTGCCTGAGTGAGCTCATACATATCAACGAGGTACCTTTGTTAACATCGTTACAGCGGCTTCGATACTCAAGTTGGTGGCAAGGGCTCACAACTTTCTGGTGGTCAGAAACGTGAGTAGCCCATTTGGAAGTACTCCTCGACCATGACTAACAACCACCAGAACGAATTGCCATTGCTCGTGCACTTTTGCGTAATCCAAAAGTTTTGCTACTGGATGAAGCCACATCTGCGTTGGATTCAAACTCGGAGAAGGTCGTTCAAGCTGCCCTTGACCAGGCTGCCAAGGGTCGCACAACGATCGCTATCGCCCACCGCCTATCGACCATCCAGAATGCTAACTGCATGTAAGTCGTGCTTTTTTTTCGGTCACGTCTCATCATCTGACGATGGCCCTCCAGTTACTTCATAAAAGAAGGTCGCGTTAGCGAGGCTGGCACCCACGACGAGCTCCTATCTTTGCACGGAGATTATTATGAATACGTTCAATTACAGGCGCTAAGCAAGAAGTAAACTCGATCGGGCCATTCACATTTCCCTCACGCACAGACGCAGAGACCAGTGGCGTATGTATACGGACTTTTCTTGATCCCCGCTCTACTGTTGACGCATACATTAATCATACGACGACCTCTCGGCATAATGCCATTCCGTGTCTATAGATCAGCTACATCCTTGTTTCAGAATTATTATAGGCATCTCTCTCACATCCATGGGGAATATATATATACCTGCACTTGCTACGCGATTGGACATGACAGTCGAACGTGAACGTGTACATCTATACATGTGTAATACACCTCTCCAGGGTCTAAAACTTGTGGGTCATTCGTAGCAAGAGCAGTCCCTCGATCGCATTGTGACAGGTACTACGTTTTACGCGAGCGGAAAACCGACGATCTGACTCGGTCGACCAACTCGATTCCAAACATTTCTAGACCCACGTGAACGCGAATGGGCTCTTCCATCTTGCTGATTCTGACGACCGTGAGAACCGATCACCATTGACGCCGGACGGGCCGCGTTATATCTAGGCAACCGGATCACCCATCAACGTGAGACGCGCAGCTATCCCCGCCGTTTGTGTACTAATCTGCAAAGACAGCCGTAACGTTATCGCTTCACGACTGTAAATTGAATGAGCTCAAACTGCGCTATTCCTTTTTCGTCTGTCTGGAGGTGAGTTCTGAACCCCCTCGTGACCTCGGCTACCCGCTTCTGCCTTTCAGATGCCTACAGGCCCTTGCCATTAAAACACTAGACGACCCGAGGCGGAGGTCTACCACACGTGATGCTAACCTAGGGCATCTGAAAGACAGAAGCGGGTAGCCGAGGTCACGAGGGGGTTCAGAACTCACCTCCAGACAGACGAAAAAGGAATAGCGCAGTTTGAGCTCATTCAATTTACAGTCGTGAAGCGATAACGTTATGGCTGTCTTTGCAGATGCTAGGTTCTGTGACAGGAGATTCGTGCCTGAAGTGAACGCCGCGATCGCTTCTCGTGTGCAAGCGGGCTGGAGAGTCAGGCAGGTAGGTACATACAGCAGACTCCCTCATAACGAATATCAGGAATACTCCCTTATAACACATACATTTTTGGATTTCCCGAGTCGGTTTGCGGGGATTGTGTGAGCATAACCGATAACCGATAACCAACAGCTATGTTCGAAAACCATAACGAATACTCAGGGCCGATGTTGCACCCAAATAGGAAATTATCTTATATAATACGTGTGTTGGATGTTGCAACGATGGTCCGCAACATCAACTTCTTTCTCACCATGAAACCCATCGAGATCCTAAAAAAGGGCTTAACCAAGCTTCGACATCAGATACGAGACCGGAAGACAAGGCTTGAAGATAAATTAAAGGCCTACCAGTCTTCGAGTTGGCGATGGATGCGAAGAAGTTGCGGGAGAGGCCTGCTAGAGGTGATGACGACAACGGTGATGTACTTGCACCAGGTCTGACACGTCGTGGAGCACTCCAGGCAGCATTGGCATCGAGGGAATATGTTGGGACCCTCGACAAACCATTTTCCCGCAAGCTTGAGGTCATTTGGACAGTAGACTCGCGCAGCCGAGATGCAGGACACGAAGGACACAGTATTCACTGATTGTTTTTCTCATAGATAGCTTCATCATAACTACAGTACGACTTTACTAATATATTTTCAAGTTAACGTTAACGAGTATAAATTCTGTGTCCTCGGAGCGGCGGAATATGGCCCGCCACGATAGCAGATACTCCCTCATAACGCATAACCTTCGGGGCTATCCCGAGAGGTATTCGTTATGAGGGAGTCTACTGTACCAAGATGACGTGCGCAGCGGCCTGTACCGTGTCAAGGCAGCATGTCCCTCGAACGTGCGTCACGGAGTCATCCATTTAAACCGTGTGATTGCATACAACGATCCCAGACATGAGCAAGAAGAAAAGACAACTAGGCAAAGTACATCAAATCGTTCTTCTTTTTACTCTGCACTGTTCACGAGAGGGAATCAGTCGTGGCTGTGAAACCAGGTCTCGAAAACGTACCCTCTGCAATGCCACTCAGGAAGTGCTCATGGGTCAACTTGCCTGCACCCTCCCGTAGAGCGATCATACCAGCCTCGACACACGTTGCCTTGAGTTGAGCACCGTTGAACTCGTCCGTACTCCGGGCGAGCTCTTCAAAGTTGACATCAGGGCTGACAGTCATCTTGCGAGAGTGGATTTCAAGAATACGCGCTCGCGCTGTCTCGTTTGGTAGGGGGAATTCGATCTTGCGGTCTAATCGTCCGGAACGCAGGAGGGCAGGATCGAGAATATCGATACGATTCGTGGCAGCGATGACCTGGAATATCCCGTGAGTTCAACATCAAGTCATTACACAGGAGTGGTGCTCGAGAGGCTTGCCTTTATACGTTCGTCACTCGAGAAACCATCCAGTTGGTTAAGGAGCTCCAACATCGTTCGCTGTACCTCACGGTCTCCACTTTTCTCTGAGTCGAACCGCTTGGTACCGATGGCGTCAAGTTCATCGATGAAGATGATGGCTGGGGCCTTTTCCTTGGCAAGTTCAAACGCATCACGAACTAGCTTTGCACCATCACCAATGAACATTTGCACGAGCGAAGGGCCGGCGAGCTTGAGATAACATGCTTTCGTCTGAGCGGCACAAGCACGGGCGAGAAGGGTCTTTCCGGTACCTAGATGACGGTTCGTATATCAAGAAAAACGTCGGAGGGCAGGAACATACCAGGCGGGCCGTACATAAGACAACCCTTTGGTGGCTTAATACCAAGGGTCTTGAATTTATCTGCTTGCTCCATCGGCAACACGATCGCTTCCACCAATTCTTCGATCTGCTTCTCCAAACCACCGATGTCGGTGTATGTTTCAGTAGGTCGCTCGTCGACCTCCATTGCCTTTACCCGAGAGTCGAATTCCGTCGGAAGTTTGTCCAGTATGAGGTAAGAGTCCTTGTTTACACCGACGAGATCGGAGGGCTTGAGTTGTTCGGGCGGGACGAGACCGATGAGCGGGAGGAAGACGGTTTGACGCGTCGACGTCTTGACTACGGCACATTTACCTTTGCGCATCGAGTCGAGGTCTTGGTTTGCACCGTCCTCTTCAGACTCGGGGTCGACATCCAGGATCTGGAAGGGACGAGATGAAAGGGAGGATGCAAGGACGTAAGGGAGCAAGATTACCTCAACGACGTTCCCGACGAGGTAGGGAAGAACCTTGTTCTGCTTGATCTTCTCGGCGTTGTCACGGATCTTTTCCTTCATGGCGCTTTGCTCGTGTTGTAGCCGCAATGTTTCCGATTTCATGACCTGGGGGTATCCGTACGTTCAGCGCGGTCGGGACGCTCGGTCGTGGGGGAAACACGGACCTTGATATCGTTTTCGATGAGACGTATTCTGGTCAAGATTTCGTCGGTGCTCAGCGACAAGATATCTGCGGGGATGTCGTCCCAGGTCTCTTCCGGAGGATGATCTGGGGTGGTGTCCATGGCCGCGGCATCCTGTGCTGGTGAGGGCGCGGTGGTGGCCTGTGATTCTGGTTGCCTATCTTGAGGAGGAATTTCTGGCGGCGGCGGGGGTGCTGAGGACATGGTGGACGTCGTGGAGAATGATGAAGAAGGGGACGCGTATGTCTCTCTGACCGAAAGAGGAAGTCGTGTCGTGTGGCACTGCCGTACAGCTGGCGCGGGCGTCGTGCAGGACGGCGACGAGGGATGGCGAACAAAGACCCACCCGCCAGCGCCGAAGAGAAGGCACGCTACGACAAAGTCAAGGACGAGCTCGCAAAGATGCTCATGAAGAAGAGGGCCGCTGACCGCCAGCTGGTACGTCCCGCTATTCGCCCACGTCCGACGAGGACTAACTCGACCAGGCCCAAATCGAATTGTCCATCTACAACCTCGAGTCAGGCTATCTCACAGACACCGCCTTGACCGGGAACATCATACACGGCTTCGACGGCTACCTCAAACCCACCCAAGGCGCAGCTGCGCGACGGAAACACGAAATAACCGAAGGTGACCGCTGGTTCTCGAGCAGCAGCGGAACGTGGTCAAAGGCATGTCCACTCGAGTGTGCGCGCTCTCGCTGACCTGTTCTCGGAACCATAGTCGCTAGATCTGGTGGGGGACGGCGAGGAGTCCACTCCTGCACCGGACGACTTCAAGCATCCAACTACCCCTGGCGTCACGACCGTCGTCGTTCCCCCAGCTCCAAAAACCCAAGAGCTTACCGCTGCTCAGCAAAAGAAGAATCGCGACCGAGAGTATCAAAGGCGAAAACGAGCCATGCGCAGAAGCGCGGGGACCGTGAGTGACGAGGACTCCCAAAGCATTGGTACAGGCAGGAGGGCACTCAAGAGAGCCCGTGTAGCAGACGACGAATAGGTGGTGTTCGTTCCACTCCGCTTATACTATTATTGTACTCAAGGTGTATCATTATCGAGCGATATACTAGCCTTCGTCTCGCAGTCACTCACCGGAATGCCACCAAACATGCCTAGGACCGGGTACCGCATTGCACCATCAAAAAAATTATATTTCGAGCCTACTCAAAAGCTTTTTGATACCCCCTTCATCCATACCGTCACCATCAGGATCGACAGTCTCGATACATCGAATAACGGCAATCGTCTGCTTTACTTTTTTTGCGCTGATCCAGACCCTGCCATTCATGCCAACGGCCACCTCGAGTGGAAAGCGTGAACCTAGGAGAGGGAGCAAAAAGTGTTTTGGGTCCAACAATCTACAGACGTCGTCAGCGTCGGGGCAGCGCGCTGGATTGGGTGAAATACGGACAGTCGATTCATCCGCAAACTACACTGAACAAGGAATCCACCACTGAGCTCGCCGAAACCCTCGGCTTTATGTGTTTGAGCATCGAAACATTCCAGCTCTGGTTCCATGTCCTTGTGTGCGAGGGACACACGAGCGTAAACCAATGCACCGACCTAGACGATAGATTGGTTGAATGACTGAGAGACAGGTTGGACTGCATACTTTGAGGTTGGGTCTACTCCTCTTGGTAGCACCTTCGAATGCGAGTCCATCGAGTAGCGCAGGGTGTGCAGAGCCGACGTCGACTCGCCATCCCTCACCGCTGCGTCCGAGGACGACGCCGATTACGCTCTCTTGGGGTGCTGGGACATACTGAACGAAGATGATCGCATGCCCATGTCGAGAGGGCGCGAATAACACCCACCCGCCGTGCATTGCCCTCGACCCACCATCGGCTGTTGTTTGCAGAGTGGTGAAGTTGTCCTGCGCGCGTCGATATGATGGGCTGACCGTTTGGAGGGGCGCGATGAGCCGCGAGCTGTAGCAGACCTGGCCCGAGCTTGAGGTTGACGTGTTGTGCTGGGACGTGTTCACCGGGCAGGACGATGGAGGCCATGAGAAAGGAATAACTCTGACTCAATCCACGACGATGGCGACCCCGCTCATGACAGAATTCCCTGAGCTGTCTCATCTGAGGCACGCCGACCTCGTCTTTAACCTTGTAGACACTCGCTGACCTCCTCGTGCTAGTCGAACCGATCTCGAGGACCTCCTGAATGACCCAGCATACTTTCAAGCCGTCTTTCATTCCCTTCCGAGCGTCCAGTCGCTCTACCAATCACAAACAGAGCTAGGAATGGCCAACGAAGCGATCGCCCGTCCGTCTCCATGCATCCACCGTCGTCACACGACTGAGAACATGCTCTGCAGAAACGAATCTGTCGCTGCAAGACCGGCTGTACCAGCTACGATCTAAGACCAAGGACGCATTCGACCAAGCAAGGTCGCTCGAGGCACGGTGGAAGGAGATCGAGCGCGAGCAAAAAGAAGTCTACCAAGTGCGTCCACGGTTGCTCGACCGGCTCGACGCCGGTCTGACGTGAATGCAGCGTTTCAGTCCCCAATTCCTGCTGTTGCGTCTCCGGCATGCAACGACGGACCAGGACAACGCGTCCGAAGCTCTCGCAACATCGTTTGTCCAATCCTCTTCGTTGCCTGGGTCCAGCGACGCCTCGGACGTGGACGACTTTGTCAAGGAATTCAGGGAGCTGAGAAAAACGTATCACAAGCGGGTCATGTGGGGAGACAGATGGGCTGCGGGCCAAGTGATTGAATAAATCGACTACTTGACTTGTACCGTGTCGTTCATGTCCCTCGTTTACTCTGCTCATTACACCGAGCCCCTCCTTGCTTTGGCCAACACCCGCCTTTCGCTCACCGGACTCGATCCACCTGCAGAGCACCTCTACGGACGAATCGACGCAATTCTCCAGCCTCCATTCACTGCAAGCGCCGTCCGGGATGTGTTGACGCTCCTGCAAAACGATGTAGCCCTACATGCCTCGACCAGCGAGCAGCAACGCCCGTGTGAGGCAGTCTTGCATGTCGTTTTGGCAAAAATTGTCTTTGGTTTGTACGTGAACGCTCTCGACTTGTACTTGGACGAGGCGAGCGCCGCTCAAGACGACGCAGAGTGGTGGGCCGAAGTCGAACAGTCAGACCAGCTCGCCGCCTTGTACCTCCTTCAGAGTAAGTCTGCTATGGTGTTCGTTTCCGTGCCCATGGCGGAGCGTTGACGACCTACCAGCCCTCCCAACACGTATCTTGAACGTGCTACAAGCCTTGCGATCCGGCAACGGTTCGCTCGACTTGTCGACCCTCCGACCCTCTTCTCTCCGTGTCCTCTTTTCGTCCCAGGGCCGATTGCACCACAACCCATTCGTGTCTATACTCTTTCCGCACTTGAGGAACAGTCCTTCCGGAACGTTGACGCATTTTCGTCCTGTTTTCCGTGTTGACCCCCAAACACCTGCCTCTACGATTTTCTCC
>JBBPLO010000133.1:0-15415 GCA_038089835.1 Retiboletus flavoniger
GCTCGCATGCCACTGTATGCTTTGTCTTGAGGTCTAATCGTGAACAGTATTCAATAGATGTAATCTGGAGATGAAGAAGGCACTAACCTATCCCAGGATCAGCGATGCGAGCTGCACGAAGCTCCAAATCCGCAGCTGTACCCAACTGCGGTATGTTGTCCATGGTGTAAATGGGGAGGACCAGTGGCTCTACAATGCGGCACGCAAGTGGCACTCGCTGACCCCGAAACCTTGTTTGGCTCCATGTTTGGCTCTAATTCACGTGATTTCCACGTGACTCTACCAATTAGCCCCTGATACGGTACTAGTATACGCTCTCGTGAAGACTCATTCCACTGGCATAACGATACATACCTCCAGCATCCCACATCTAGCCCCTTGACAAAAGTTTGCCTTCAAATACTCGTATTTCACAATAAGCCGCCCAGGTTACACGAAACCCCGTTTGAAGAGCATGGATCAATGGAATGCAGGTCTGTCACCGAAACCAAGTACTAAAACACGGGTGCATTAGCAAAGCTGCCCGCTCCCCAGGATGCATTTCTCTCTTCCAGATACCCGTTGATTCACTGTACACTTTCAGCGACTGCAAGCCTTCGCTAACACGCTTCCATGGACCATTGACTGTCGCTACATGCCATGCATGTCCCTTCGAGTTGCTGCCCACAAAGATGTGACGAACCTCGATGACCGTTGACATCTGCTGACAGGAAACACGAGCTCGACCATACGCAAACTGTGGTGATCACCCTGGACCAAGGGAAGTGATTTATCGTCAAGTAGCACCCCCATCCGAGGATTGGGGTGTCTAAAACGGCTGGCGGGGTAGCGGACCGATAGGGAGGCGGGGGCCCCCTGAACTAGATTGATTGTCCAACATAGTCTTGTACCTCGACACAGGACTTGAAAAAAAAGGAAAGTGATGGGAATGCAAATCCGGCTCAGGTCCCATCTATATACATCTAGGGATGATGCGGTAGTACTAGACAGTATTTATTGCTGTTTACCAGAAGCGGAATTGACGCAGCTTGCATCGACCGACAGCAAGCTTTGTCTTCTCCTCGTCTTTCACTCTCACTGATGAAATGGCTTCCAGCGAGCTCCTCAAACAGATTCAGGCTGGAAAGAAGTTGAAAAAAGCAGAAACAAGTGATCGTAGTGCGCCTGTCATCGACTCCAAGCCCAGCGGGGCTGGGGGTGGTTCACGAGCACCGGGATCTGCGCCCACTATTCCATCCGGGGGTGGCCCTCCTCAGCTCGGGGCTCTGTTCACAGGTGGAGTGCCCAAGTTGAAACCTGCAGGACAGGGTAATCTAGGTTCGATCTGTTGTTATCACTCGTCATCCCCTCTCGTCTCACAGATTCACCAGCCAAGCCCCCGACGCTCAGTAAGCCACCAGTGATGCCTGGCCGCGCCGCTCCTTCGCCTGCTTCAAGCACGCTGTCCCCACCTTCTAGAGCGACCCCTCCGAATCGGTCGACGCCAGCCCCGCCTCCGCCTTCTTCATCTGCACCTCCAACCAGAGCGGCGCCCGCGTTGCCTTATCGGGCACCCGCTATCCCAGCCCGAGTCCCACCGCCCCCAGCTCGCGTCACTCCCTCCCCTCCAGCCGCCCCGCCCGCACCTCCTCGTCGTCCCCCACCCCCGCCGAGGACTGCGTCACCACCGGCTCGTCCCCCGCCCTCTGTTGCCGTACGCAGCCCATCACCCGCAGGCACTCCGTCTTCCTCTGTGAGAGTGGCACCGCCTCCTCCCGCGCGCTCCAACAATGTCATCCCAACTCTCCCAGGTCGTAAAGTCCCTCCTCCCCCTCCTGCTAGACCCTTATCTATCGCTAGCTCCGCACCAGCCCGAGTGGCGCCTCCGCCTCCAGTTCGGAAGGTACCCATCACGAATGGACCACCTGTTCTCCCTGCCCACGTAAGAGCGTTATCCGAGACTGAGTCTTCCACATCCCCGCCTCCCCCTCCCGGACCGTCACCTGTCCGAACAAGTTTGGTGCCTCCTATTGTGCCACCTCCGTCGAGATCTCGGAGACCACGGGTCGTTTCCACCCCTGCGCCGTCCGAAGCGCCGCCTCGACCACCTATGACCTTGCAGAACAGTCAGGTGAACGGTACGAGGCGGTCCGCGCCAACTCGAAAGAGTGAGCTCTTGCCACATCATTCGCGATGCGTACGACTGACAGCGCGATCCTTGCAGTCCCTTCACCACCTCCGGAAGCTGGGTCTCATAGGTTCCCCACGACGGACTTTCCGCCACCGCGACCGTTTACCCCAGAGGTAAAACACTATGGTGGAGGTCGCCAACGTGGTTCAGACTTCAATCTCTCGAAGATCTAATGGACAGTAGGCCGCAGTCCGAGATAGATGAGCGCAGCTGTTTGTCACTACCTACTTGTCGTTATCTAGTAATCGTCACTAAAGGACTCGATCGGGACGCTGAATATTTACATGAAAAACGAGCTCTGAATTTACTGTACTCAGTTTCACTAGCTGTGATGCATTGATGGTGCCTGGTGAAACTGACACGTATGCGCGTCGCGGTCCATAAAAGCGGTGCAACGCATAAGCCAAGCTTGTTACCCCCACTCTTTCTCAGTCTACCACGTCCGCCGACGATGCGTCTCACTTCGTTCGTCTCGGCGGCTTCTGCCGTCGCCTTCGCGTCCCTCGCCGTTGCAGACATGGACGCCGAGAAGGCCTCCGACGTCATTAACATCACCCAGGACATGTTCGAGTCCGCCGTCCACCCAGAGCCACTCATCCTCGTGGAGTTCTTTGCTCCATGGTACGTGCCGACGGGCAGACGAGAGGCTTTCCATCATACGGACCTAATTCATCGAAATGCAGGTGTGGACACTGCAAAGCGCTGGCGCCGCATTACGAAGAAGCAGCGACGACGCTCAAAGAGAGCAACATCAAGCTCGCCAAAGTGGACTGCGTCGACCAAGCTGAGCTTTGTCAGGCCCACGGCGTACAAGGTTACCCGTAAGCGACCGTTTCTGTTGGTGACGTCGACGCGTCGGGTGTTCACCTCGTCTTGCTCCCCAGGACCCTCAAAGTCTTCCGCAACGGCGAGCCCACGGATTACACTGGGCCGCGCAAGGCGGACGGCATCGTGAGCTACATGATCAAGTATGTATCGTCCATCTCTGCTCGCATGCGTGTCGTGGCTAACGTGTGCACCAAGACAGTCGTTGCCCTCAGTCTCCGAAATCACGGTCGCCAATCTCGCTGATTTCCAAAACGCGGACAAGCTCGTCGCCATCGCTTACCTCGCATCTGAAACTGATGCACCTGCGGCCGAATTCAGCGCCACCGCTCAAAAGCACCGTGACAGTTATCTTTTCGGTCTGTCCACCGATCCCGAGGCCATTGCTGCAGCAGGCGTGACGCCTCCAGCCATCGTCGTTTACCGCAATTTCGACGAGCACCGGACGCAATATCCTTACTCTGTCTCTTCCGCCGCCGTCAAGGACGTCGAGGACTGGATCCAAGACCTGTCCATTCCTGTTCTCGGCGAAGTCAACGGCGAAACATATTCTGCCTATGCCAGCAGCGGAAAGCCATTGGCCTACCTCTTTGTCAACCCGGATGATGAGAGCAGCCAAAACTACATCGATGCGCTCAAGCCTGTTGCCGCCCAGTATCGCGGCAAGGTCAACTTTGTCTGGATTGATGCAACAAAGTTTGGTGATCATGCCAAGGCCCTGAACCTCGTCGAGCCCAAGTGGCCGAGCTTTGTCGTCCAAGACCTTCAGAAGCAACTCAAGTATCCTTATGATCAGGACAAGGTTGTCGAGCCCGAGGCCATTTCAGCGATGGTCGCTGACTACGTCGACGGCAAACTCCTTCCCAAGTTGAAGAGCCAGCCGATTCCCGAGACTCAGGACGAGAGCGTGTTTACCCTTGTCGGCGAGCAATTCGAACAAGTCGTGTTCGATGACTCGAAAGATGTCTTTGTTGAGTTTTATGCTACCTGGTACGCCGTCCTTTTTCGTGAATGACGCCATCCGACGTTGCTCCGTCTAGGTGTGGTCACTGCAAGCGCTTGAAGCCCACCTGGGATTCTCTCGGTGACCACTTTGTTAACGTGAAGGATCGAATTGTCATGTGAGAGGCGAATAGATGATCATTTCCATTCCGAGCTCACGTTTGCTCAGTGCAAAGCTTGAAGCACAGGAAAATGACCTGCCAGAATCTGTTCCTTTCCGTATTGGGGGTTTCCCTACGCTGAAGTTCAAGCCGGCCGGTTCACGTGAATTCATCGACTACGATGGTGACCGTGCGTTGGAGAGCTTGATAGCTTTCGTGGAGGAGCATGCCAAGAACGACCTGAAGCCTGCTACGGTTACAGAGACGCCGGTGGACGCACAGGTTGTCTTTGAGGCTCCCACGGATGCACACGACGAACTATGATATATGGCGACAGCGGTAGATTAGGTGATCAAAACACGGATGTCTATCTTGAATTTCAAATATGATTCTGATCTGCGAACCTAATGGTGCCGGGGACGAAACACGGAAACCTCAAGGGGAAATACTAAAGTTTAACTTCCTTAAGGCCATCCTTCCAGAAAGTGATGTATGCTAGAGCGGAGATGAGGTTGCAAAGTGAAGAGGTTTGGCGGGAAGGGCTCACGGGTGATACCATCCTCCTAATGGTAAGGTGAGCATCGACGCGCAGGGCGATCAGATGGAAGAGACTCACGCGATAGTTGAGCAAGGCAACTAGGCCGTCGGGGTTCATGCTTTCGCCAGAGTACTGAAGGACATTCAGAGCGGAAACGACAAGGAGAGGGTGAGACCAACGAATTCGTAGTCCTTGAAGTTGGCGACTATCTTTTTAGCATATGCGGCAGCCCCGGTTTCAAATGCCTTGATTCTATCTGGTTTTGTCTCCTGCAACTTTTCCTTGACTGCTTTCATATATCCCTATAGTCCGGGAGGGATGGTAACGGGAGAGGAGAAGGAGAAACTGTTGGATGTACCTTGAGATAAGTGAGGTAAGCTTTCTTATCGAACGCAGTTGACTGAAGGCGGAACGAGTTGACCACGTTGTTGACTTGAACAGCACCGTCCTCGAGGGCCTCCTCTTGCTCCTCGGAGGAGGGGTTGGCCCCTGTGTGAAGGTGAGCGCGCGGGGAGTAGAATGGGGGGGCAGTACGCGCCGATGTCGACGTCCGCGCCTGGCTTGACGGTGATCAATTGGCAGTCGACCTCGTAGACGATGTCGTCGACGAGCTTGCTGAGGAAGGGGTGAGGAGCGGTGCGGGCGAAGGGTCTGAGGAGACGCACAGAGGGAAGGCATCGGAGAACATCTCGTCGCCGGTGAGGACGTCTTCGTAGAGCAACATGGTGTAAAGGACGATGGAGATCGATGGATGATCTAATATCTAATCTCTGTTCGGGGGTCTCTGCGCTCCCGGGGGTCCATCCACGTGCGCGTGTGTCACGGGGTGCAGGGTTCGTTCCTCCTCGATCGATGGACTATCAGCCGGTGCTGGTGCAGAGACACCCGCGTCCGCACGCGACCAGACACTCGCCCGAGTCACGTTACTGGCGCCAGTTCAAGCGCCCCGTCTTCATCAAGGAGTATGCACCCGTCACCGCAGTCCACTTTGCACTTGCGAAACCGCACAGGTACGCAGTCACCGCCGCCACCCGCGTGCAGATATACGCACCCCGCACACAAAAGGTCGTAAAGACCATATCCAGGTTCAAGGACGTCGCCCGCAGCGCACATCTCCGTCACGACGGAAAACTCCTCGTCGCCGGCGACGACACCGGCCTCGTCCAGGTCCGTCTTGCTTCCCCGTCCTCTCCCCCCTCTCACTCTCATCCGCCCCCAGGTGTTCGACGTCAGCTCTCGCGCCATCCTCCGCACCTTTGATTCCCATAAGCAACCCGTCCATGTCACCAAATTCTCTCCGCTCTCGCCTACACATGTCCTCTCTTGCTCCGACGACACCACCGTCAAGCTCTGGGACATCCCCTCCCAGTCCGAGATCGTCACCTTTGCGGCCCATTCCGACTACGTCCGCTCCGGGCAGGTCTCTCCCTCGAATCCCCATCTCGTCCTCACCGGGTCCTACGACGCGACCATGAGGCTCTTCGATTCGCGCACCGGTCAGTGCGAACTCCTCATGGGCGCCACGTCCCCCGGCGCCTCCCCCGTCGAACAGGTCCTCATGTTTCCGTCTGGCACTGTCGCGCTGTCCGCCGCAGGCCCCATCCTGCGAATGTGGGATCTCAACGCTGGCGGTCGCTGCATTCGTGCCCTCTCCAACCACCAAAAAACCATCACGTCCCTCGCATTCGACGCCAACGTCGCCCGCCTCCTCACCGGAAGCCTCGATCAGATGGTCAAGGTGTACGACATCGCCTCTTACAAGGTCGTCCACACCATGCGTTATCCTGCCCCTGTACTCTCTCTCGCTATCTCGGTAGGCGGCGGTTCGCCCTCGCTTTTGTCTTGGCTTATCCGACTCACAGCCAGACTCGACACATATCGCCGCTGGGATGTCGGATGGCACCCTCTCCGTCCGTCAGCGACAGCCCAAGGCATCCCAAAGCGGTCCAGACTTGGCCGACGCTCTGACCACTGGCACCTACGAAACGTTCCTAGGAGGCGCCATGTCATCCGTCGGCCAAGGTCGCGTCAAAGCCAAAACTGAATCTACTTTTCACGGCGATGTCGATGAGCTCAGAGTAGAGAGCAGACGAGCGCCCCGCCTGAGAGAATATGATCGTTTACTCAAATCGTTCAAGTATTCGGCCGCTTTAGACGCCGTCCTCCGAAAAGTACGATCCCTTGTTCGTTTGTTCCTTTCGAATGCCTTATTCCTCCCGAGAACATTCCACCTATGACAGCATTTTCGTTGATACAAGAACTCATCCACCGTGATGGCCTCCGCAACGCTCTCTCTGGTCGAGACGACGTCCTGCTGGAGCCTGTCTTACGCCTCCTCGTCAAACATGTCACCGATCCCCGCTTCGGTGAGATGGTTTGTGACATTTTCATGCTGCTCATAGGTAAGCTCTCTCTATGTTGCACTGGGCACATCGTGATACACCACCCAAGACATGTACGCCCCCGTCCTGGGCCAGTCTCCCCTCATCGATTCGTTATTCCTTCGTCTACGAAAGAAAGTCCTCGCCGAGATTCGTTTCCATAAAGAGTTGATGAAAACAAGGGGTACATTAGAGATGTTGTTTTCCTCTGCTACCCTCGCGCCCACGCCAGCTGTATCACAAAACGCGTAGTTTGATTGCATCAATACGATAGTCATGCCCGATATTTCATGAACACCCCTCGAGGAAAGCGATCAGATTCTCAAGGATCGCCTTTTGCGTCAATCCTGCTTGAGCTTTATCACTGCCCTGGCTTTCGTCGGAATCGTCCACGTCGATGTTGTCGTAGTACGTTTTTAATGTTTGAACGACGCTCTTGAGTGATTCGTTTTTCCTCTCCAGCATTTGTGTGATGTGAGCGCGGATCTGCAAAAAAAAAAAAAAAAAAAGTCAACGAACGAGCTCGTGCACGGCCCGACGACTTACGCCATCGTCTTCCATCGCGATCCAAGCCAAGATATAATCCAAGGTCTGTAGAGTGAACAATCCTCCGTCGAGACGACGCAAGTAGAATACATCCTCGTCTTCAGGACCAACCATGCCATCTTCAGCGAGTAGTTCCTACGTACGAAACCTGTCTAGATCAATCGCTTTCAAAGGACACAATCGAGCCTACCTTTTTCTCCGCCTCGATCTCTGCGTCGATCGATCTCAGACGACTGAGCGTGTTTTCTCGCGTTTCCAAGAGCTTGTCTACCTTGGCGTAGTCACTCTCCACGAACTTGGTTAGCAAACGCATTCGGTTCGTCGAGTCGGAAGGGAGGTTTGACAGCAGGGACGAGATGATTCCCAAAATGTGGGACATGTCCTCCGACGCTGGCACTGTCACTTTTTGTTTTTTGGAGGTCTAGAGCGGTCCGTGTGGGCAATGCGCCGACATGACAAAACCCCGAACGTACCCTGCCCATCAACGCTGAAAACAGTGTCTTGAGCCCGAAAGCGTCGACGAAATTGGAGCATGAATCAGAACCCGCCGGTCCCGACATGGCGTAGTCTAGCGTCTTTATCGACCGAGACTTTGATTGACGTTTCTCTCTAAACGACGGTCAGTGAAAAAAAAGTGAGACGCAACGACCACATCACCGACTTCATCATCAACACCATGAGGTCCACACCTTCGCTCGCCAAGAAGAGCGACTTGATCTCTGGTTCTGCCAACGCCGAGCATAGGGCGTCAAACAGATTTTCCATGAATTCCGTTTCGTCCGCATCTACGGGCTCGCGATATCGAAATTGCTGGTCACCGAGTGAGACTTGCACACATCCTCGACTCGATTGTCGCTCACTGAAAGCACTTTGAGGATGACCTCGACACCATCCTTGCGGCCGAGTTCTCGTCTATTCGGAGTGCTGTTTTGGAGTAGAATTGAAAGCAACTCTGCAGCATAACTGCGATTCTCGTCGTGTGTTTTTGGTTGGATGCGTTCCAAAAGCCATGTCATTATGTTCGTTTTAGAAACGAGCTGCACGGAGAGGTCGGGATTGAAACCCAGAACGTTCTCAAATACACCTGCACTCAGACCTTTAGCATTTGGTCTCATAGGGTATCAAGGTTCTCACCGAGAATGTGAAAGACCCCCTGTCTGTCAGATTCTTCTTCTTCCTTGAGTCGAGAAAGGTTGTCCACGAGTAGCTCGGGTACCGAGTTTTCTACCTGAAGGAGCCGTGCCGTCAATGTGAAGCTTCGAGAGGAGTCTGACTTACCAATGCCTCGAGGAGCATTTTCAGAGCAGGTTGACTGTCTTCCTGTTCAGCCTCGTCCCCTTCGTTGCCAACGTCCTCGTCGGTGAGTTCGTGGAATACCTCGACTGCGTCAATGACTATGTCAACGTTCTCATGACTGAGCAGCCCGACCAACAGAGACACGATCCCAGAGCGGACTATTTCTGGATATGCGAGGGCAGGGGACTGCGCTAGCGGTAACAAGGACTTGATCGCACTGTCCAGGTCCGCTTCCGAATCGATGAATCTGGTTGAGAAAGATGAATCCTCCACAGTTACTGTGTGCTGCAGACGAAACACACTTGGAGGGGTCATTCGGATACTTGGACCGTTGGTCCTGGTTCTTATTCACCGCGCGCTCCAATCGCAGGAGCGTCCTTCGGATACTCGTGATCGTCACCTCTTCTGGCTGAAAAAGAAAAAGAGCCTGGTGTGACCAAACCGTCACGAAACACGAACGCAAGCAAGGACGCACTTGGTTCGACACCCCCTCTCCTTCCGCTTGCTCAAAGACGCTCAGGATTTCTTTTTGTTGGCGCGTGAGCCCGCCACCGTAGAACCGTCCCTCCTCGTCCTCCTCGGCATAGTAATCCGCGTCACCGCCGGGCGCGAACGACGTATCCACGTCCCCGTCCCCGTCCTCGTCCTCGAGTGCGTCTTCCACCGTGACGCGTCTCGAGCTCGAGCTTGAAGCGGCGGGTTCTTCTCCTACGCTCGGCTCGGACGGCGTGCGCGGATTGGCGGACTCATCCAACCTCATTTTCTTGAGCATATCTAGATTTGGATTGTCTGATAGCCTACGCTTCGAACCTGCGGGGAGCTTGGGCACCTAATTCGGGACTCGACAAAGGCGACGATGTGGATATACCGAAATACCGACCTTGAAAAGTTTGTCCATGTCCATGTCGGGAGGTTTGGAAAGGTGGAATCACACCCGTCAGTAGAGGGTAGTAAGTAGTAGGAAGCACTACTAAGCCCACTAGTGACGTTGGTTATTACTGGTGCAATTGCATGACCTAAGCATGCACAACCTTGCCGTAACAGCTCTGCATTATCCCACTGAATTAGTATTCAGCGATAACGCCAGGCAAGCCTCACACGTTCTTGCTTTGCGCCTCCGTTTACCAGACCATTATCATGACCGCCGTATTGACTGTACTCGCTTTCGCCCCAAAAAGTGGCTGGACGGACGTGTTAGTAGGCACTCAACAGTACCTAATCGTCGGTTTTCGTTCCGGATCTCTCGCGCACGCAGGGCAGCGGAGCCGCCGAGACGCCCGAGAAGTCGGCGATGACGCACTGCCATCGAAGTCAACACAGTTCATGAATGCTTTCAAGGTGCGATGATGTATACTCCTTGGTGCAGTTGATTGTGAGTTATTGTATAGCACACTTCCAGGAAAGGCAGGTTATGATGGTGACTGCAGCTGTGATGATCCTCTGTGTATGGGCAATGTATAATTAATCAAGGCTAATCTTCATCACTCTCCTCCCACTGTTTTCCCTGGAGATTATTTTCAATGCCGCTGACATTATTATCAGCATAACTTCAAGGAGTGCAATTGTAGGTGTGTGGATGCTGACTGAATAAAGGTACGCAGCACATTAACGAACCGTCCACTACCACCACACGGCAACCACCATCCAATTACCAGATTTTTCGTTTTGCTCGGTGCAACGTTCCCAAACCATTTTGGGGAAAGTAGGCAGCCTTTTGCAAGTCACACATGGCGCAGCATTATGCACGTTCACGATCGTCCGATTTGTGAGGCAGTCGATTCAAATGTATCGTATGACGAAGCAGTGGCAAATCAATCAGTACATGAACCTGCTGGCCAATCAGTATTTCCTTGCGTGCGTCTCCGCCTCATCCTCCCCTTCTGTGTCATCTGCTATGTTCCAATCTCACAAGGAACCAATTACCAGTCGAACTAACATAACTGTCCGCCACAGGATATTCCTGTATAACCTCATCCCCCTATTGCCAGTGGGAACTAATCCGACAGCAGAGTGGCAAGTAATACTGTTGGGCATCGTGGCACTAGCTCCCACGTACACTTTAACGCCTCGATTCATCATCAACATACGGGAGTTGTATGCACGTGACGTCCAAGGGAGCCGTAGAGGTGGGATTGACACTGGGTTCGGCTTGCCATCACTATCTGGTGGTGGGACGCCGATGGTGTTTGCGAACGTTGAACAGAACGAGGGGTCGGAGGACGTCGAGAAGATACCGATGGAGGCTGCTGGGACAACTCAGCCAATGTAGGCGGACAACGTGGAACACGTATGTCAGAGTGACCATGTATTATTACACCATCTAACAAGTGCTAGTGTAAGTATATAGAACGTAGACCTGATGCTGTCCAAGAGAATCTCCAACCTCATCCACAATCCCGTGCAAAGTGAGGCATTGTGATGGCATGCAGCATGAGCGTGGTTCGAAATTCTAACGGCCCAACGTACTGGTGATACATCCACCCAAGCTTCCCACATTAAAGCAGCCGGTATCAGTATGGCTTGTGTCGGTTCTTCTTCAGATCCCTCTCCAGTTGTTTCGCTTTCCTGTGTCCGATCTCCACGGGTCTGATGGCGGTATCGTCTGCCTTTTTAAGCTTGACTGGACGGTTACCCACATACTTGCCTGTGTACTACTTGAGCGGGTGCAAATGCATCGGAGAAGGTCGAATAGACTCACCATCCATCTCCTTCCATGCCTTCAGGAAATCCTCCGGATCTGAAAATGCCACAAATCCGTACCTAGCCTGTACACACGATCCGTCAGCGATCAGTTATAGATGATATAGAAAAAACATGTCACCTTTTGGCTCAGTCTATCTCGGATGACGCGGGCCTTCTGGAATGATGGGTATTTATTGAAGGCGTTTGCGAGCACGTCGTCAGATACGTCATTGCTGAGGTCTCCGACAAACAAGCGAAACCAGGCTGAAGAACCGTCAACGGCGAGGGTACGATGCGACAAAGGCAAAACTCACATGGGTTCCACTCGAGGAGCGTTTGGTCCTCCCACACCTTGCCACCGCCCTTTCGCAGGACGGTCGTCCGCTTCCCTCCTTTAGCAAGCTTTCCGCCGGCTCCTCCACGTTTGTCGATCATGGCACCCGGTACATAAACGCTCTGTTGCGCAAGGATGCCAACGTCATACTCGTAAGCGTTTGCCGGGACTGGGGCACTGTGCGAGGAGGAAGACCCAGGGATGGGATACATCGGACCATTGTAGGGCTGGTGGTAAGGATTGACATCGTGAGCAGACTGCTGCTGACCGTATTGTGAGTAGTAGTTGTGCGACGGATCCATTGCGACGTGGTGGTGGGGGCGAAGAGTGTGATTAATTATGTAATAGTCTTCGAAATAATAATTCAATGATCAACATGATCAAACAAGGTCGATTCTACACAAGGTTGGGGGTCTGCTCGTCATCATAGGCGTTCCCCAAGCTACTTCAAGGTGAGTTTTCACGTCTGAGCCCACTTCATGACTCTATTCTGTCTAAGAGAGCGTGTCGTGCCCGTTTGGCTCTCGTTTCGCGTCTTTCGGGATGGATGGTCCACGGTGCAATGAGATGACCTGGTTCGCTGATTCGTCCTCTCCAGATGCCATTCGTCAAAAAGGTCAAGTCCGATGCCTACTTTTCGCGTTACCAGGTCAAATACCGTCGCCGCAGAGAAGGCAAAACTGACTGTCAGTCACCGTATTGATCATATTCTTCCTGTTCTGACTACTCCATAGACTACGCCCGTAAACGACTCGTCACGCAAGCCAAGAACAAATAGTAAGCATCCATTGCACTGTGGCGCTCTTTCGCCTCATGCTATCTTAGCAATGCTCCCAAATACCGCTTGGTCGTCCGTTTCACCAACAGGGACATCATCGTCCAAATCGTCTATGCCCGTCTGCAGGGTGACTTTGTCCTGACCGCTGCTCGGTCGAAAGAGCTCCCAAGATACGGTATCAATCACGGTCTGACTAACTGGACGGCCGGTAAGATTTTGGGGACAACTGGGGGCACCCGTGTTCTGACGGCTCGCAGCTTATGCAACAGGTCTACTCTGCGCTCGCCGCGCGCTGACCAAGCTCGGTCTTGCGGATAAATATGAGGGTGTTACGGAACCCGACGGTACATTGAAACTGACCGAAGCTCTTGATGATGACGATGCTCCTCGTCCCTTCAAGTGCTACCTCGACGTCGGCTTGAAGCGTACTTCCACGGGTCACCGCGTGTTCGGAGCCATGAAGGGTGCGAGCGACGGTGGTATATTCATTCCCCACTCCGAAAGGCGCTTCCCCGGATACGACCCAGAGAGCAAGCAACTCGACGCCGAGGTGCTGAAAAAGTACATCTTTGGTGGGCACGTCGCGGAATACATGGAATCGCTAGAGGAGGAGGACGACGAACGGCAAGTACTACCCGTCTGCGAAGACACGAGATCTCATGCCTCTTGCTACTCGTCAGATTCAAGAAGCAGTTTGCTTCATATCTCGCAGATGGTGTTGGATCCGAGGACATCGAAGAAATATATACCAATGCGTATGCCGCTATTCGGGAAGACCCCACGTTCCAGCCCACCGAAAAGACACCAGATTGGAAGGCGGAATCGCTCAAGTACAAGAAACGAAGGTTGACTTATGAGCAACGTAAAGCTGCTATCCAGGCTAAAATCGAGGCTTTCAAGGCGTCTGGTGGGGAGGCTGCTGAGGAGGATGAAGAAGAAGAAGAGGAAGAGGACGATGAGTAGGGTATTCGTACCAGAACTCATTGTTTTATTCTTCCACTCCTACCCATGCTTGAAAACGACCATCACTAGGTCATGCGTATGTTTCCATGTACCAAGACATGCGGTCGAAGCTATGTCCTACTATGATACAACGAGAACTTTCTCCAAGATTCCCAACTGCCAAGATATCAATGAGATGGGCTGATGGGGGGAATATGTATCTACGTGCGACATCTGATTCCCGCTCCCTCGACCGATACGGTAGGCTGAGGAGCATACCGCAAAATTATCAGCAAACGACACGCTGAAATTTCTGTGATTTCGAGTTAGCACATCACGGATTGCGCCGAGCATTCACGACCAAACTGACACGATACACCCTTCCCATCTTCCGATCGTTCTGCCGCTAACCATGTCAACGAACCAGGTTCCCCCAAAGCGTTCGCTATACTGGCTGCCAGACTCGCAAAGCTTTGCGAGCAAGCACTTTTCCACTTCGTCCGAGAGGAGTTGACTGAGCTGTGGAACGGACGTGATCGGCAACGTCGCTTGCGAAAGATGCGCGATCAGGGAGGACGGCGACAAAAAGGTCAAGTGCAGTGTCTGCCTAGTTGCCAAGGTCAGCCGACCCGTCCGAGCGGAAAGAATATACCTTGTACCTACCTCTCGTCAATGCGCAAAAGGGCTTCACCTCCAACTGTCTTCAAGACATTTTCGCCCGTCAGTCGACGTTGCAGAGCTTGACCAGTCTCCCCGACAGGGTGAAATCTGAGCGTACATGGCACCTCGGCACGTGTTAATGCGGACACCATCTTGTCGAGTTCGGCCTTGATCTTGACGCAAAACTGTTGGTACTGCAGCAGATCGATGACTGGTTGAAGAAGCTGGGAAGATGGTACGGCAGGAGACCGTTCAGAACCCGGAGCCGATACACGTCTGGACTTGTCGACAGAGTGCATAGTTAACAGAAGAGCTTGCAACATGGCATGTATCAGATCACATGTCGCCGAAAGGGTTTTTGGTCCATATGATGTTTCACTGAAGTTCTGATTGACATCCACCTACTTCTCTATGAAATAAAGTAACTCGTGATTGTCTGAGACGCACCATCTGGAACCATAATTCAGTGCCGTGATCTACATCTACGATAATGATACGCTCGGCAACTCGGGCAGATGAGGTAGGCAGATTGCTCGCCTCCCTGATTAAGACGGCAAATATTTCTTCATCCACAACTTCTCTTTGGGCGTCTGTAAGCGACGCCTCCAGAAAGGGGTGCTCGGAAAATTTGACAGAATTGTGGGCGGTGTGGTTTACGCCAGTCGAGTCCGCGATGGCCAACGAAATTTGCAGGCGAGCCGATTGACGATGAGGGAACATGAGCATGTTCGTTTCCGTCTCAAGCGTGGAAAGATGAGCTACAGCCTTCCTTCGAAAATGTTTTGGGGCTATAAACTCGTGTAAGACACGGCTAATTCTACCCGGCCGTAAAGGTGCACCTACATTCCTCCAGACCGAAAGATATCAAAAAGTCCTTGGATGTCCTGTCCGCACCTTTTCCTGATGGTGCCCAAACGGGCAATGGGGCGGGAACAAGACACCAGTTCGACTTTCTGATCTTTAGGGCATCCACCCAATACTTTTCGCCGTGTAAACGGCTTCTTTCCAGTCTGGACGCGGCTTGCTTAAATACATCTGCAGCTTTTCTGAGTGCCTCGTCTTTGCCACCGATGGTAAGCTGTGCATTGAACGCATCGACGGAGCTAATGGCTGGCGGTTTGGAAACCACGCTAGCAGTCAGGGAAGTTGAAGGTAATGAG
>JBBPLO010000133.1:15514-29607 GCA_038089835.1 Retiboletus flavoniger
GGCACAGGGGAAGGTTGATCTGGTGTTGTAGACGACAAAAGAAAGCTGAGAAGATCCTTGGCTTGTGTCATCTCTCCTAGAGCAATACTGAGATTTCGCGTGAACAATCAGACACGAGAACTCGCAAACTGTACCTACAAGAGCTGCGGAGTGATCTCCATTCGCATTTTGAACAGCTGTTCGGGCGTCATGGTCAATCTCGTGCCATCTGCCGTTTGTTCACCATCCTCTGAGACTGGTGAACTCTCTCGCGGCGGTGCGACAAGCGCATCGCCTATGGGTAGCTGATCTTGACGCTCGAAGAAGTCGATGCCTCGTTCGACAAATATTCTTCGAAGGTTTTCCCCGAGGATTGTGGTGGGGTTCTCGATTCTATTCCAGGGTTAGCCAGTGCGCCCCGACAAGTCAGAACCCATACGGCTCGACGATTTGCTCGCCTTCCAGGGTGATGTCAAGCAAGACTGGGATGCGCGCACCACTGTCATCCTTGTAGGGTCTCTCGAGCGACAACTTGGTCTTTTTCCACTCTGGCTCGTCGGACATGACGACAGTCAAGCATTTGAATTGGCGACACCTGACCCGTCGAGTCAGCAAAGTCGTCACCACGTGATCGAGGAGTTACTGTCAACAGCTTCCGGATCATGTATCTTGACTCTGATCCACGAGGACGGGCAAATGGCCAAAGGTGCTCAGGCAGACTCCGTCTTCGAACATACCGCCTTGAAGAGGCGCAAGACTGAGGATGAGGACTCATCCAGTCCTCATGCGAAGAAACCTCGCACTAGAGTAAGGTATGCTTTAGTTTTATTGTATATAAACCTTTTCTCAATGATTTCCCAGCTTTTCATGCGGAGAATGCCATCGGCGCAAGCAAAAGGTGGTAAAAATTTTCGATACACTAGGGGCATGCTAATCATAGTTCTCTAGTGTGATCGCCAGATTCCTTGTTCTCATGTATGATCTCCTTCGCGCTTGCAACACAACAACGTTACTGATGAGGAGCTTTAGTGCATTGCCCGAAAAGTACCCGAACTTTGTAAAGCGTACACGCCGGGAAAGATGGAACAAGATCTCAGTGTACGGCTGGCAAGGCTTGAACATATCATCGAAATTGCTTTACCCCAGTATTTTCATGATTCTGCATCACCATCTGCTGTACCTTCCGATAGACGCATTCGCCCCGATTCTGAAGGTCCTGATGAAGATAATCGCTCTATCACCGACGAACAGGATCCTAGCGGAGGTACTTTCCAGAGTGGGAAGTGGTACGGCAACAGCGCCTCGGGTAGTGTTGCTCCAGCCTCCGTATTGGAGCAAGTGAATGTTTTGATGGTTTTCTTTACCACGAATCTGACATGTATCTTGTTAGCTGGCAAATGTCGTAGTTGCCAGTTCTCATCAAGAGCAGTGGGACCCTAATCACTATAATGCTGGCCACAAGGCTGCATCTACACCGCAAAATGGCTCTCACAGTGTGGACCACAAGACAACACTTGCGACCCCTGCTCTCATAGAATCTGTACGACAGGACTCGGAACCGTCTGCTGCCGATAACCTGAAGAGTCTGGTGCAAGAATGTGGAGTATCTCCACATAAAATATCGGAACTGCTCCAAGAGCTTCCTCCCCAGCGATTTTCAGACGTGCTTATTGATCATTACTTCGCATCTATGTAAGCGCAATCCCCTGGATTCGTTACCTGTGGATCAGATTAACCTTTTCGCAGAAATTGGACAAGGTACCCTTTGTGCGAAAAAGACTTCCGTGCAGCATATTCTTCTCTCTGTGCAAATGGGGTCGGTGCGAATGCTAACGATGCGCGCTTTTTGCCCCTTCTATTCGTTGTGCTGGCGATTTCCGTGCGACTTGCACCGGAAAATCTTGCTGGTGATTTACGTACGAGGAGGGTCACTTCGCTAAGGTATTACTGGTCATGTATGTCCCCCCCCCCCTTTGCTCTGTTCATTTTTTTTTTGCGCTGACACTCTGAGGAGCACGACAGTCGCTTCTCATCGCGGCAGCAATCCAGCCTGATTCTCTGGATATTGTTCTAACTCGCTTATTGGTGAGTTTACCGGCTGATCACTTTCCTAAGGTCTGTCCTGATATGTTTACAGAGTGCCCGATTTTTGACGTTTGACCGTCGAATTACGGAGTGTTGGAGTCAACTTGGAGCGGCTGTGCGAACCGCGCAGGCCCTCGGCTTGCACCGAGACGCCGCGCCCAGGGTTAGTGAATCTCTCATGACCCAGTCTTGCTTTTTCTGACATTCTTCAGGGATTGGATCCGGCCCAGGTCGAAAACCGTAGACGTATCTGGTAAAGTATCTTGACCACATCCCATTGTACGGCATTAACAATGATATAGGTCGTATTTGTATCATGCAGATCGTTCCTACGCCCTTGTGCTTGGTCGACCCAATGCGATTCAAGATGGTTATACATGCACTCTACCTCCGCTTAACGTCGTTGATGATTTCTCTCCTGCTACAATTCGCAACCCGCCCCCTCTGACGAGCCCCACGGTTATGACTTTTGTCATCCTCCGCCATCAGCTAGCTTCCATCATTGGTCGAATGGTTCATCACTTCCAGAAAGTTAACACCCCTAGCCACTACTCTGACGTTCTTACCCTGGACGAAGACCTCCTAAAATTTGTTTCCGCTCTACCGCCCCACTTTGCATTGGAGCCAGACACCTCCCTTGACGAGAACATGCAGTTCATACCCGCCCACCGATTCTTACTTATTACGGAGATCCTTTTCGTGCGGATTAGCCTACATCGGCCCTACTTGCTCCGTAAACTGAGCAGCGATCGTTACTTGCGGTCACGGGTCGCGTGTTTCGAGTCTGCCATCAAGGACTTTGAGGTTCGCAGGGCTTTTCGCGAGAAAATGCCCAAGGAGGCCCGTGAGTCTCTTCATAACGCATACAGGGAGTTTCAGACGGCGATGATCAGTGGTATTTATCTCGTTCTGCACCCACATGGGAAGGACGCAGGTATGATGCACACTATCTTGGACGACTTTCTAAAGGATCATGAGGGTGTTCGTGAAATGGACGAGACTACTCGCCGGGAACTCAGAATCATCGAATTCCTGAAGAGTCGTGCTCTCCAGATCGCAGAAAGCGTGGCGCAGAATACAGATCAGACAGTAATTGACTCCCAGCTGTCGTCAAAGGTGTCCACCACCGCAGCAATCCTGCACCATGGACAATCCCTGTTTTCTTCCATCCTGGCGACTTCATCGGGTTCTACATCTCCTCACGTATACCCGGCTTCTCCTTTTATGCAATCTCCCGCTATACAACGTCTGCAGCAGAGTGTCTCCACGGATGGAACGCTTAGCTCGCCTGCGGGAACAAACAGCCCGAATGGAGAAGAGGAATCCGCGGCTCAATCATTGCTAGATCATTGGTGCAGTACGTTCAATGATGGCACGATGGATGGACCGACAGGTATGCCTGCGCTCTCCTGGGGTGGACCTGGCGGTGCAGACTTTGCCGGCTGGGTGGGCACTAGTACTAGTGCTAATGTGCCACCGCCCATTGACCCGAACCTGATCCCGACTTCCGACGGCGATTGGAATTATTGGGAGAATATTGTTAGTCAAATCAAAACAGGTCCTCCTATGTAGACATCTAAGGTGTGGTTTCCATGTTCCTGGGGGTTGAGAACTGAACACGATTTTCTTGCAGGTTCTTGCGTGACCCGTTGGTGGATGCTAGCCATTCGTCTGTAACGAGGCAGATTCCGAGTTTCGTAACCCGGTAGATCCCATGGAAGTATTTATTGTGTGAACCATGTTTTGATGTACGTATTAGCTATTCGATATCGCAACAGTTTCCCTCCCGAATATGCCCCATACACCCCTTAAGCTTGCTCACACATCTAATTCAAATTGTCGGTGAGGTACTACAGAGGAGTCCTGGCGCCTGAACCTCCGAGGGACGGTGCTGAAGCCCGCCCACCTGGTGACTCGATTCATGAAAAGTGTACCTGGTTGATATGAATGAGCACCGGTGTGACATGGTTCGAACTCAGTGCCATGGGATGCTCTATGGATGGCAGCTGCACCGTCGGGAGTGCTGAGTAGTACACCGGCATGGTGGCAAAAGACTCAAGGTTCGCCTGAGTAGCGCGGCTCGCATCAATACGTTTTTGTATTATTATTGGTGTTGAGCCTATCAGCATCTCGGATCCGGTTCGACGAGGCCATGATTGAGTGGCTCTGGCCGAGATGGACGAATATGGAATAGCCCGAGTCCTTTGTCCTTTTTGGGACTGATCTATCCGGGGCACCCTCGCACTTCCATGTCGATGCAGTCGATTAACCGGTTTCTGTACGGGCCAACGCCAGAAGAAAAGGTACGAGCATGGCAAGGTAAACTACGTGCGGAGAGTCGACAGCTGGATAGAGAGATGAGGCAGGTCAGTGTTATAGATTCCCACACATTCCACAGCTCACCCGAGATCCACGTCACAGCTCGACGCAGCGACCTCGAAAGCGCGAACGACGGTAAAGCAACTCGCGGTCAAGGGAGATGTCAAGTCTGCGCGAATACTTGCTAGGGAAATCGTACGAACGCACAAACAGAAAGACCGATTAACGGTCAGCAAGGCGCACTTGGGTTCCATCGGGATACAGCTGACGCAGCAGCTCGGTGAGTGGGCATGTGCCAGAATTCGAATCCGAACCTCAAACACCTCTTAGCAATGATGAAAGTCACCGGATCGCTGCAAAAGTCCACCGAGATCATGAAGCTCTCGAATTCACTCATCAAACTTCCGCAAATTAGTCAGGTCATGCGAGAGATGAGCATGGAGATGACAAAGGTGTGGGACTTTCTGTACTGTAAATATAGGTGTTGACTCAACTGTTCAGGCTGGTATAATGGAGGAGATGCTCGAAGACACGCTGGAAATGGACGAAGAGGAAGATATAGAGGAAGAAGCGGACGCGGAAGTGGACAAAGTATTGTTCGAGCTTACCAACGGCAAGCTCGGGCAAGCGGGCACTGTAGGAGTGGAATTACCAGTGAGTCCAGTGATACTTCCTGATGTGGTTGTCTGCTGACTTGAAAAAACTCAAGTCTACGCAAGACCAGTTGGAGGAAGAGGAGATGGAGAAGACAATGGAGCAGTACCGGCAACAGCTGGATGGACTATTGAGCGGCTAAAGTTTCTGAACACATACATACGCATCGATTGAGTGGATACTACCATCCTCACTGTCCATCTCGTGTATTCTAGTTGTCCTGCTACGTACGCTTTCCATTACTGCATCACTAGCATGTTCAACAAGATAGTCCAGAGTTACGCAACTGATCCGACATGTGATGGAATCTTAAAATAGGCACAGGTACTGCAGGATCTTCCACGTGGGACGGTCTATCCGTGTATGCCCGTACCCAAGCTTAGACTTGGACTTTTTGTTCGCAACGGTTTTTTTTTGCTCTTTCCTTTTTTTTTCTTCGTCTCGAAAATGTTGGCCCGTAGGTCCCTCACTGGTTTTGCGAAGAGGTATCCCCAGGTAGAGGTCAATTTCCTCTTGGCACGGAAAAAAAGGTCGCCTTACGTTGTTCCCAGTCCTACAGGCGATACGCGTCTGCAGCTCCAACCAGTGCTTTTGCTGGACACAAGGGCACCCATGTGAGCAATACACCATAGCTTCGTGCATGTCGCTCACCCTCGCCTAGGGTAAATACACGGTGACTCTAATTCCGGGTGACGGTCAGGATATTGCGCATGCAACACTAGGGTCATGCATTGACGTCAGACCCAGGTATTGGTCCGGAAATTAGTGAATCGGTCAAGGCCATCTACTCCGCTGCCGACGTGGGTCCATATTACGTGCGTGTTCTTGGTGTGCTCAGTGTCACAACAGGTCCCTATCGAATGGGAGGAAGTCAGTGTCACGCCTGTATTGAAAGGTGGCAAAACTGTCATTCCGGACACATCAATCAATTCAGTCCGGAAGAACACCGTGGCTCTGAAAGGTGCGTCCATCAGAAGCATTTGGGTTCTCAAACACTAAGTCTGTTTGAGGTCCCCTGGCAACACCAAGTAAGCTAAACTAGGACGGTGATTTGTGTACATAAATTCACTTTGTGCATCAAGTTGGCAAGGGTCACGTCTCCCTTAACTTGACACTCCGCAGGACGTTCAATCTTTTTGCCAACGTTCGTCCGTGTCTCTCAATCAAGGGCTTCAAGACACCTTACGACGATGTTAACACTGTTCTCATCCGTGAGAACACAGAGGGCGAATACTCGGGTATTGAACACGAGGTATGACATTTGGTATTTGAGAGCCCTTCCCGTTTACGTGGAAATTCCAGATCGTTGACGGGGTTGTTCAATCTATCAAACTCATCACTTACGACGCGTCAGAACGCGTAGCTCGATATGCGTTCCACTACGCGCAAGCCAGTGGGAGAAAAAGGGTGACTGCGGTACATAAGGCTAACATCATGTAAGCCAAGACAAGAGTGTGTTGAATCACGTATTGATTTGAACAGGAAAATGTCGGATGGTATGTTCTTGTCAGCTTGTCGTCACGTATCGAAAGAGTTCCCGGATATTTCATACGACGAGGATTTGTTGGATCGAGTCTGCCTGCAGGTACGCTTCGCTGCGTGACAGATGTCCGACGGTCGAGTGATCGCTTGAACAGATCGTGCAAAATCCCGAGCCATATTCGAACCGGGTCATGGTGATGCCCAACCTTTACGGTGATATTTTGTCGGATATGTGCGCAGGCCTGATTGGCGGTCTCGGACTCACCCCTTCTGGTAACATCGGACGGGTATGCACCTTTATACTTGAACCCGTCGTCATATGCTAAACCTCCCAAGGATGCATCCATTTTTGAGGCTGTACATGGCTCTGCCCCCGACATCGCAGGCATGTGCCGGCTTTGTGAATTCCCGATGGCTGTCGATCTGACAAAATTCATAGGAAAGGGATTAGCTAATCCTACGGCACTGTTGTTGTCTTCTTTGATGATGCTGAGGTACGTTAATGTTCCGATGGGGGTTGCCTGATTGATCCGATGTGCTTCGTTGCAGACACATGAACCTGAACCAGCATGCAGCGAAGATCGAGAAGGCGACCCTCGATGTAAGTGACGATCGCATGCCGTGCAACCCTTGTATATTGACGTGTCGATATGCAGACGATCGCTGAGGGAAAGACTATCACTGGGGACCTTGGTGGTAGGGCGACCACAAAGGAGTACACCGCCGCGATCATCGATAAGCTCACCGGTGCATGATGCATTCGTAGCAATAGATTTGTTCCGATGGCTGTGTGTCATAATTATTAAAAGGTTTTTAGCACGGACCCGAACCAGCTGCGGGAAGCGCGGTTCAGCGTGAGAAAATAATAATAAGTAGGAAAATGGGAGGCAAGGCTGTTGCGACTGCTCTTTGCGACGAAAACTAGTAAAATCTCATCCACGCCTGCACGCGGCATTCACCTCCATAATCCCCTCACAAGCCCTACAGGGCAAGCCTTCCAGCATACAACCACGTTCTTACTATCAGGTTTGTCTCTTCCTCCACCTTCTGTTGTTCTCATGACCACGTCGCCCTTCTAAACACCCAGATATCCTATAACGCCAAACTTCTGTAACGCTACGAACGAAATGACAGACGAATCAACACTAAACCAACTCAAGAAGGACGACACCAAAAAGTCGACCAGTGTCCCTCGCGGATCCAAGAGGACGCCTTCGAACGTTAGACCTTCCTCTGCTGCGGGAAATCTCCCAGGCGCCCCAAGGCCCTCTTCAAGGTCCGGGAACAAGAAGTCTACCCCTGCAGCAGGCGGTACGGAGTCAGGCTCCGAATCTAGCAAGAAACCCACGGACGCTAAGAAGTTCGACCAGCCTCGTAACAAGAGCCAGAGCGGTAGTGGTCAACGTAACGGAAATCATCGCAGCCGCCAGCCCTCATCTTCACAGGCGAGCCGGAGCAGTGCTGCCAAGGATCGGACTTCGATGGGGCAATCTTCTTCTCCCGCGCCTGCCTCTGCCTCGGAGTCTAGTGATGCATTGTCCTCACTCCAGCGTGTCATCGCTGATCTCAAGACCACTCCGAACCAAGTATCCCCCACCAATAACTCGCTCGCTGCTTCTATGCATGCTCCACAAGCTCCAGGCTCTAATCTTCCTGCAAACGCACCCATTTTTCACCCCGGTGCTTCGGCCTTTCCCGCGCCTGCCTTGCCAGATGCTGCCCGGCACCGCAAGGCTGCATCGCTTGGTACATCCGCTCTCTCCGGAAATTACAATTCTTTTTCACCTCACCTTGGTGCGATGATCGAAGATGTGGAGGATGGAATGGGCGCGTCCTTTGAAGACGGGGAAATTTCTGAGAATTTCTTCCCTAATCCTGGTCATCAAGCCCGGTCTCAGTCCCAAAGTTTCATGGCTCCCCGTTTTGCCGCCTTGGCCGCCCAGCAAGACCAGGATGTGCTTGGTCCTACCGGACGTCCGCAGCTTGCCCCGAACTTCATGTTTGGTGCCCGCCGACGCACGAGTTCAAACGTGCCCATGGGCCCGCTGAACGAAGAAGATGTTGGATTCCAATTCCCACAGCAGCAGAACCCACCCTCTGAAGGTATTGTCCTCGACCAAAACCACAGGAGAGCAGATAACGACATCACTGGCATTATGGCCGAGCAGGTACGCGTGGTGTGCTCGGCCGTCCTTGTCTTGACTCATCCGTTCTAGATCGCCATTCAAAACCAGATAGAGGTCCTTCAACAACAGCAACAAGTGCTTTACCAACAGCAATTAGCCTCTAACCAGGTTCTTTCACTCCAAACTCCTGGCCTTGCACCTAATAGGCACAGACGCGTCCAGAGTACCCTGCCCGTAAGCATCGGAGGGAACAACAACGTCGCTGGTTTCACTCCTCCGATGGGACAATTTAACTCTATGGCCAACTTAGGCATCAGTCCTGACACACAGCCGTCTGGTTTACCCCGTGGCCACGGAAGGAGACACAGTGTTAATGTTGTCAACAAATCTAACACTTCTCAGAGCAACGTTGGTTCTGTGAGTTTCCCTTATAGCGGCCAGGATGGCTTCGAGGATGGTTTCACTCCACCCTTTGGGGGCCACTCGCGCACGACATCCCGAGTCGACTCAAGTTGGAGAATTAGTATGTACCCACTTCTGCTGAGTCTTATGGCACCTCTGACCTATCTGGTACAGATGGTGGCGTGATTCAAGGCAATAATGCATTTGCTGCTGATCTCGCGCAAGCGCAGGCTCAGCTACAAAGTTTGCAACAGTTTCGTGCTGCCGCTGGCGGTCACCACCACAAGATGCCTTCATTCTCTTTCCCGAACATGTTGCCGAACATGATGGCCGCTAACATGATGGGCTTAGGCATGGGGGGCGTAAGCCTCTTGCAACAACAGCAACAACAGTTCCAGTCCCAACTACAACAACAGTCCAATCAGCCACAACGCAAGTCTCTTTTCGCTCCTTATCTTCCTCAAGCCTCTCTTCCGCCTCTCTTGGCTGCAGGAAAGCTCGTTGTAGGTATCCTTCGCGTCAACAAACGTAACAGGTCGGATGCGTATGTTGCCACCGAGGTCCTGGATGCCGATATCTACATTTGTGGCTCTAAAGATCGTAATCGTGCATTGGAGGGTGACATTGTTGCTGTCGAGCTCCTTGATGTTGACGAGGTGTGGGGAACTAAGAAGGAGAAGGAGGAGAAGAAACGCAAGAAGGAAGAGAATTCCGCTTACGACTTGAAGACCAGTGCGGGTCGCAAGGATGACAAGAAGAAGGACGACGTTGAAGTCGAAGGCCAGGGATTGATGTTATTCGAAGATGAAGAGTATGCTAAGTTTAATGAAGTTATCTTACATCACGCTAACATTGCCCGCAGAGTCACAGACGAAGTTAAGCCGCAGTTTGCTGGACATGTCGTGGCAGTCGTCGAACGCATGCCTGGACAACTCTTTTCTGGAACACTTGGTCTTCTACGTCCATCTTCTGCGGCTACCAAAGAGAAGCAAGAGGCCGAACGCCGAGAACGAGAAGGCGACCGTGGGGATGAACCACGACGTGGACCGATTGAACGTCCCAAGATCGTTTGGTTCAAGCCGACCGACAAGCGCGTACCCCTGATTGCCATTCCCACTGAACAAGCACCCGCAGATTTCGTTCAGAATCCTGAGGTCTATGCTAATAGGTTATTCGTTGCTTGTATCAAGCGTCACGTGCGTCCTCGAGATCTTCAGTCGTTCTTTTGCTGACCTCCTAGTATGTAGCCCATCTCTTCTCTCCATCCTTTTGGTACTCTGGCTGAGGAACTTGGTCCTATTGGAGATATCGAAGTTGAGACCAGTGCTTTGTTGAAAGATTGCAACTTCCCTACCGAAGAATTTTCCGAGAGTGTGCTCAAGTGTCTCCCTCCTACTCCTTGGACGTACGTTGTCCATTCACTGCCCTACGACTTCTGTTCACACAGTACACCAGTGTTCCGGAGAGGGAGTATGAAATCCGTAGGGACTTGCGCCAGGAACGGATTTTCACCATCGACCCGGATTCGGCTAAAGACTTGGATGATGCTCTGTCCATCAAGGAAAATGATGATGGTACCTATGACGTTGGCACCCACGTTTCCGACGTATCCTTCTTCGTGAAACCCAACACTGCGCTTGATCGCGATGCTCGCAAGCGAGCTACAAGCGTGTATCTCGTTCAAAGAGCAGTGCCGATGTTGCCCCCTACGTTGAGTGAAGAGGTCTGCAGCCTTGCTCCTGGTGTTGAACGCCTCGCTTTCTCCGCTGTCTTTACAATGACAACAGAAGGCAGAGTGGTCAATAAGTGGTTTGGAAAGACAATCATTAAGTGAGTAACTCCAAGTCTGTTTATGCTAATATGCTAAGACTGTTCGCAAGATCTGCAGCGAAGCTGTCCTATGCTGACGCAAAGAAAGCAATTGATGGACAGCCATTAAGTGAGCTCCCTGTGTCACCGGAACACAGTATATCTGCGATCGAACAGGATGTGAGAGCACTGTACGGTATCGCGAACCAACTTCGTACCAAACGTCTCCAAGACGGTGCCTTAATGCTTTCTTCCTCACGCCTATCATTCACGTTGGACGAGAATGGCCTTCCCACGGATTGCGGACAAGCCGACCGCAATGCTGCCAACGACATGGTCGAAGAGGTATGCATTATCTGAACTTATAGTATTACCAAGGCTTAAGCGAGGGTCCCAGTTCATGCTCTTGACCAACATTGCCATTGCTCAGCGCATTGCCGTTCACCTCCCTGAACAAGCGCTCCTCCGTAGGCACGACTCCCCTATTGAAAGACGTCTGGTACTGCACTTTGCTATACTATTCTTTTTTTTTGTCTTGACACTACTTCGTAGAACGTCTTTTCCGAGCGCGCGAAGCGTCTGGGTGTGCAGGTAGACACGTCAACCTCGAGGGCTGTCATGAAATCCTTTGGTGCAATCATCAATCCCAATGCTCGGATGGTACTCGAGCTGCTGTCCTTCAAAGCCACCCAACGTGCCAAGTATTTCTGTTCCGGAATGTTGGATATCGCCAAGTATGGTCATTATGCCCTTAACCTCCCTCTCTATACACACTTCACTTCCCCTATTCGCCGTTATGCCGACATCCTGGTACACCGCCAACTTGAATCTGTTCTCCAAGGTGGAAGTAAGTGGAAAAGAGCCGTTTTTGTGGTAGAAACTGATTCCGTACCCATAGGCGACCCCAAGTTTACCATGGATAGAGATGCTGTCGCGAAGATTGCTCAGCAATGCAACATGTACGTACCCGCATCATTTATGTTCAACTGCTTGCCGAATATCTTCCAGTAAACGAGATTCCGCGAAACTGGCACAAGAGCAGTCTACTCACCTTTTCCTCTGCGTCTTCATCTCGGACTTGACCCACCGTTACGGACCGGTTATTCGACAGGCCAAGGTTGTCAATGTGCTTGATGCTGCCTTCGACGTACTGGTTCCCGAATTTGGTATTGAAAAAAGAGTCCACGTGGACCAGATGCCAATCGATGTGAGTCTGACGGTTCAGCGACCTTCCCGGACACTAACCATCCATTTAGAACCACGTGTATGATGAACACACTCATACCCTTCAGATCTATTGGTCCAGCAAGGACGTCATCACTTGGCTTGCAGAAAATAGCGACGACGAACATTTGAAGAAGGTCAAACAGAATGCTGAGGCACATGCTGCCAAGATGGAAGTGGCATCACGCTCCTTGCACGACGAGAAGGCACTTTTCGATGAAGATGACGTTGAGGAAGACGAGATAGTGCTTGGCAGGGACAACGAGATTGTGAATGAGACGGTGACCTCCAAGCAACGCCTCCTTTCTGCTGCCAAGGTCGAACCTGTGTTCGAAGGTTTGAGGACGACCCCGTCAGGTCACAAGATCCAGGATATCAAGGAGCTCATGACAGTCCCGGTATGTAATAACCACATCTTGCCTGAAGATGTTCTCATCGTAGTTTACCAGGTGATTGTGACGGCAGACCTGACCAAGAGTCCCCCTGTCATCAAAGTGTACAGTGTCAACCCCTATGCTGAACCCAAGACTGAGCAGAAGAAATAAGTTACCCGAGAATCCGCCCCCCACCCCTTTCGCCTTTCAAAGCGTATCTGTTGTACGATAGTGTTGATATTCCACATGCTTTCGTTTTACTTTCCTCTCCTTGATACTGACTCATGACCTGTTCATGCGCCAGTTCAGTACGGGTATGTCTATGAGATGTTTACATGTCGCTCGATTCCCTTGGGCTATTTTCGTTCAATCAGTTTGCAACGCATGCATCTGTCCTGTCCTACGTTCCCCATGTAGTAGTGTTAGTAGTGTTACTTTGCAACAATGGATTTCGTCATAACATGTTGGACTAGTAGAGTACGAGAAATCTTGGGACTAGAGTATCGGATACAAAGAGTTACTACAAGACTAGCATTGTATTATACAGGTTGCGTGCGGAATGACGTGTCATATACTGCTACAAACTAGATCCAACCTGGAGGGGGTGACCCCATCTCGTATTTGATGCCTCTTCTTTCCCTGCCTCGTTCATGGACGGGCATATCCTTATTTTCGCATGACAAACTCGAGCTGGACATGCGAGCGGTGGATTCAGTGGTACGAGTGTTGCTGTCGCCCTTCGATACTTGGCGCTCAGACGGCCGAGCCTCTTGGTGAGGCTCCCATTCCTCGACGACCGTGTGAACCGAGTGTACCGACCCAGTCTTGCCCCGAAATGTGCCACCGCCGGTGGCAGAGGTCATGATGGGCACGCGATGGAAACGTTGTATTTCGTGACAGCAAAGCTTTTCGAGTTCGGCGAGCCCTAGATAGCTGGCTTCGTCACGAAGATCGAGCAATGACTCGAGACGCGAAGGGGACATGGATCCGGGTTCGAGTTGTACCGCCCGCGGTAGGGTCTCCGATGGTTGTTCCGGAGCGCTTGGAAGGGATCGAAGATAGGCTAGAACTTGCATGTATCTGCCCAAGAGGGAAAAAAGAGTTAAATGCCTACGAAAATCGCATGTCGACTTGGGTACTTACGGGCCGCTCGGTCGATCGAGGAAAATGTGGATACCAGCGGAGGACTGTGGTAGGCAGCCAGGGGAAGCGAGATGATCACGAAAGACGGAGTTAAACCCGCCGCTGTGCTGAACCAACGATGCGTCGCTGGCATTTGAATATATCGACGCTGTCTCAGAGACGGGCGACAAGGAGGTAATATAGCGGGAAAGGTGAGAAGGTCGCGATGCCAGGGTCCGTAACGAAGTCCGATAGGTAGCGGTGCATGTCTCCAGAGTGACTATGAGCTTAGAGGGGTCGATCGGGCCATCCGGAATGGAAGAGAGGAGGATAACTTCAAATGGAGGTTGTGGACCCATCTCAGTGCAAGCTGGAAGAGCAGGTACAGAACGAGAAGGAGCGCGAGAGTGTCCTACCAGGGTAGGCTTTGAAGAAGAGAAATGAACTGCGGAAGACGTGGAACCTGACGAGCAGCGATGTGGAACGTGGTCTGACAAATGGATGCTTGTCGAAGCAC
>JBBPLO010000134.1:0-25404 GCA_038089835.1 Retiboletus flavoniger
GTCTCCTGACCTCAACCCCATTGAACATCTCTGGGGTTACCTCAAGAGAAGGCTGGCAGAGTATGAACATCCCCCTAATGGAATTTTGGAGTTATGGGAGAGGATTCAGGAGGTATGGGAGGGGATACTAGTTGAGGAGTATCAAAAGTTGATTGAAAGCATGCCAAGGAGGGTACAGGCTGTGGTTAAGGCCAAAGGAGGATACACCAAGTACTGATATATACCAAATATGCTCTCAGTATCAAAAGTCCAAAAACTGTTCCAATGGTATTCCTGATTTAAAATAGGCATATCTCTACAGCCCCTGGGCAGAATCACATAACCCAGGGACCGATTTGTAGCCAAGGGTTTGTACTTTGTTTGGTCTCACCAAAGCGAGGTGTGATTCCCACGGGTGATTGCAGGGCGCTTTGTGCCCCAGTTTGGGGTTAGTTATTGGAACGGTTTTTGGAGTCACTGTAAGTTATGTAACCACCTTACAGCATTCTATGGTCAGATATATGTAATAGAAGTTCAAAGTCAAACAACTGTCCCAATAAGGTAGCATTTTAATTTGGCTCCCATTTCACTAGAACCTATCCAAATATTTTGACCAAGGCACCTATTGGTAGCTATTAGCAAGAGCTTCCTTCCATCCACCAATAACAAATAATTACAAATATGTGTTGAGTCATAATATTGCAATTAGTGAAAAATACCCAAATATTGGGACAGTTGTTTGGGCCACTGTAACACCAGAGTTGGAGGGATCTCCAGGATCAAAGTCTAGGGTATATGGATAAAGCCATATGCTGGGGTGGGGGCAGGTCAGGCTGCACACTAGAGTGGTCACAGGGTAGAGGCTGGAACCTCTGTAGGCTTGTAATCCATCATATCCATCCATTCCACAGTCCTAGCACAGTCTGAGTCTACCAAATGCAGTCCAAGTTCACCAAATGCAGTTTAAAGTCCCAGTTTTCAGTCCAGAGTCCCAGCTTTCAGTCCAATGTTTTTAGTCTGACATCCAGTCTGGAATTTTTGTTACTAAGCTTCGGACCACTTTCCTTCACTTCCAGACTATGTTTAGAACCTTACCTGACACTTTGTAATCTTCCTGCACACTTCCAGATCCTCTAAAGGGTCATTTTCTCTTATTTTGGACTTATTCCATTTGTTTCATATATTGTTTAGTTGTACTCCGAACTACTCCAGACTACTTAAACCATGTACCTAGGATTATCTAGTCCAGTTTTCCTCCCATGGATCTCTCACTATCATTGTCCACTGCTGTTTATATCATCTACTGCCATTTCACTGAAAAACAAACAAACAGCCTGGAGAACTAGCAGAGAGTAGCCCTGAACTTGTAGTGGGGGATTAGAGGATATGATAGGTTTGTTCTTAAAGGGATTCTAGCTTGGGTATGAGGTCCAGATATTCCTTCAGTGTACTTATCCCAGAAATGGACTGGTCTGAGGTCGTTCAGACCAGCAATAAGTAGTCCAAGCTAATCTGGCAGTTCAGATTGACAAAAGCTACAGCAGAAATGTTGAGCAGCAATGGAAGACATGCAGACAGCATGAAATAGCAGCAGGTGAATGATGCAAGACTTAAGCAGTAGACAGAAAATGTGGGTGAGCTGGGTGCTGACATTACAAAATGCCAGTACAAAACTATATAGTCCAAGACTGAACCAAACCACTAACTGCTAGAGACTAAGGTAATAGAGACCAAAGGATGCAAAGTAAAGGAAATAAGATGGAACTGGTTTGACCAAACTTACCACAGACATCGAATTGGCCTACCAAAGACATGGATGGACATGGATAGACCAGAATGGATCTGGATTGGCCCAGATTGGCCTATGCAAAAATGGAAGTGATTTGGGAGGGGGATAGGGGCTCTGAAATGTGGGAGAATGCTGTAATGCAACTGTAGAGATTTAACATTCTCTACATCCACAGAGGACTTGCTTCTAACTGTCCCCAGTCAGAGTTGTAGCTTGCTTGAAACATGGGAGAAATCTGGGTCTGAACTCTAACAATGCAGAATTCAACATATCAAAATGCACCATGGCCCATGCAATCCAATTTCCAACTTCATTCTTCTCCACCACCACAACCTCAACTAGCATGCCAATACCAACAAGCTTCACCTCCATTGCTCAATAGTCTGACCCAGATGCTGTGGAACATGCTACCACTCACACTATTGTCACAACTGCAATTTGTAAGCTGGCTGGTCTGGCTGACAGTGCACCTGATGACCAGGAAACTTTATAGGAGGAGTAGGAGATGTGGTGTGATTCTTGGGAGGATACAATGGTGAGTCAGCCTGGTATTTCAGCAGGGATATGGGCTAATGACTGGTTTGCATAGGCAGTCCTGGCAGTCACCACTGTAGCTGCAGATTTGCTCAGAGTGGACACCACATTCACTCCTGAGGTTTTTAAGAAGTTCAGTGAGGCCAACACTCAATGGACAGCATAGCAGGAGGCTTTGGCAGCATCACCACTCAGCTTCAACAGCCTGGGTGCAGGAGAGGAGCCTTTGGCTGTGGAGGCTGTCATGGTTGCTGCAGACATTGAGCTCAATGCAGGGGATCTTGCTTGCCAAGAAGAGAAGATTGGCCATGATGAAGGAATGACTGCAGAGATCATGGCAGCAAAGGGATTCCAGGCAGTGTCATCTGGTGCTGCATCCAGGATCACAGATCAGACTTTTGCCACCAGGATGGCAAACCTCAAGGTAAGAATTTCCTTTCCTTGTGACTAACTGCTAATCAGTTGACTTTAGCATACCCAGAGTGATGAGGACAAGGGCAATGAGGATGATAGTGAAGTCAAGGAGCAGCAGCAGGACATGTTGGTGAAGGGGAGCATCATCATTTGGCCAGCCAAGCCATGCAAGAGGTGTGCCACTTTTGGGGAACAGTGTGTGTGTTACAGTTTTTCTCCTTTCTTATCACATCCTACTAGTCATATACTTTTTCCCTTTCTTCTCATACAGGAGAACTTGTTCTCTCTGGGTACATTGCACATACCTCTTCATTGGAGGTCCCTCTGCTATCCTCTGTTGTCTCTTGCTTGACTCTCTTGAGACTTAGTTGTCATAAACTCTACTCCCAATTAGGTTCTCTCATACCTAATTGTTCTCCACTTCTTCCATTAAGTTCCTTGGTCCATGCAGTGTAGGTCCCTCTATAAATAGTCAATCCTGTACTTGTATTCCCCATTCTTGGCCTATGCAATACTAGCATATTATCAAGTGTCACTCTGAGATTGGTCCTTTGTCCAAGGACTCCTAAGTTACTTTGATTGTCTATCCAAGACCCTTGTTAGACTTTGGCTAGATGTCAGTCTCTTTGTGAGTATTGCCTAGCCTCAGCCTATACTTCCTTGAGACCTTGATCATATGCATCACATAACAAAAGACCAAGAATTCTCCTCAGTCCCACCTCTCTAAGTGAAGGACCTATCCTACTACCACTACATTGTACAAAGCACCTGAAGAAAGTGACACAGACCTCCCTGATCTAACCCAGTACCATCTTCCATTGTGATGTATTACAGGATCTAGTAGAATTCCCCTCCTTGATCCTTCCTTTAACCCCCAGCCAAGGAGCTCTAGACATCCCAAGCAGCCAAGCATCCCTCAGCATTCCTGTTATGCTGGGCTATGGAATACCAGTGGGGACTCAAAGTGAGCTCAAGGTAAAGTCAAGATGAGGGAGGATACACCAGGTGTTCCGACAGAAGTCTTCGGAGACACACCTTCGAGGTTGGTAGCTTGGAGGGAGGCGACATCAAACAACCCGCAGGTGGACTTCAAGGGGGTTCCCTTAAGTCTGGGACAAAGGTTTGAAGTGAAAGCCTCAGGGAAGTCCCTTAGCTTTAGTGTGCTGATAACAGACAGCGACAAGAGGGGTGAGGAGTGGGCTTAGAGCTCGTAGAATTGAGTAGACTAAGCTAAGGAAAAGGACATGGAGTGATGCGATATAAGTACAGACGCCAAGAGGTTATGTAATGGACTTCTAGTAAGTCCAAGATAAGGAGTGAGTCATCCGCAGTAGATAAGGATGAGTCACGACGAGTTAGTTCTAATAATACAACAGTTCCGAGATAAGACAGAGTGGAAGGAACCAGGGAAGGCAGGACTCGGGGCATGAATGGAGTTCCTAAGTCTGAGATACGGTGAGAGATGGACAAGGACTTAGCTAAGAAGAAAGAAAAGAAAAGAAAAGGGGCAATCCACCGTGGATCGTAACATTACCCCCGTGCTAGGGGTGAGACTCCGTCGAACCTTCCTTAAAGGTCTATATATCCGGCACCCGGGGAGCCCGTCATGTTAGCGTAAGCGACGTCATCAAAGACGTCATCAACATCATCATCTCCGTAGTTGTGGACTTCGATGGGAGAATAGGAACGACGAGGTCGGTGGTTGTGACGACGTGGTGGTGGCATGGGATGTGGGGGTGGAGATGGGCGAGTCCTGCGGTTTCAGCGGTGTTCTGGGGAATGATTCCCGTGGGACGAGCCAGATGACGAAGAGAAGTGAGGGGGAGGGGGAGGTTGGCAGAGCGGACAGTTCTGTTGGGTGTGACCTGGGGCGAAGTTAAGACAGAGTGGGCACTGGTAGACTTGGCAGTCGGCTCGAAAGTGGCCGAGATGGTGGCAGTGGAAACATGCTTGCCAATATCTAGGGTGGGACTCCGGAAGGGGAGTCATACCGTTGTTGCCAGTCCAGAAGGCCTCAGCTTGGGCTAAGAAGTCTATTTCCACGGGGTCAAGGGGGGAAGCAGATGCGGAGGGGGTAGAGTTGGCTCAGCAAGCCCGACGTTCGGAATGTTCTTTCAGGTACCAGTTGAGGTCCTGGAAGAATTCAAGGGCTCCAAGCTGGTAAGCCAGGAGCAGAGATATGGCGCGTGCGTCCCTATCAATGGAGGATAGGACGCTGTGGAGGCACATGCGTTGAGCGTCGGAAGGGTTCAGGGGAATAAGGCCGAGGCGGGCAATCTGCAGGTAGAGTTTGGAAACAAGTTCCAAGGGGGATGCATCCTTGACGAAGGACTGCATGGGGATAAGGAGGTGGGAGTCAGTCAGAGCTGACACGAGCTCCTGGAGGTCATCTCGGGAGGGGTAGTCTTCGCACAGGCGGTGTGCGTTGATGGGGACATCGACGCTGAGGATAGGCGTCGGCAAAATGGTGGCTAGAGAGACAGGAGGGAGCTCGGGGGAGTGGTCAGCCCAGCATGGGGGACCAGCGGCAGGGGATCCCCAACCAGGGGAGGGAGCATGGGAGGACAATGACAGCGGATCGTATATGGTGGACGCATGAGAATCTATCATAGGAAAGTCTATGGGGACATCCTCGGCTAGGATGACGTTCCATTCATCAGCGAGGGGAGAAGAGAGAGAAGGAGAAGAGCAGATGGACGATACTGTGGTAATCGAAGACATTCTTTTCGTTGGTTTTCTTTTTCCTTGGGGTAAACTACAAGTGAAAGGAGGAGAGGGGAACTAAGGAGGGAATGCGCGGGGGTGTGCCTTCTTATAGGCGAGGAGGATGGCCTGTGTGCATTTGAGATCTTTTTCGGGAAGCCATGAGTCATCGTCGGTGGAGTATCCTTTCCACCAGACCAGATAGTGGCGCTTATCCGAAGCACCATGGTGACATATGATCTTTTCTATTTTGTATTCTGTCTGTCCGCCAATGAGCTCCGGTGGGTTCTTTTTGAAATGGGGGCCGTAAACAGCGTTTTTGCGATAGGGCAATAAGAGGGAAGCATGGAACATGGGGTGGAGCTTCCACGTTTTGGGCAGAGCTAGGCAATAAGAGACGGGGGATAAGACGTCAGTGATAATGAAGGGTCCTTCTCTTTTGGGGGTGAATTTGGAGTTGGCTAGTTCCCAGCGGAGGTTGCGAGCTTCGAGCCACACCTTATCTCCCTTGCTGAAGGGTGTGAAGGGGCGTTTGTTCCGGTTGGCCATTACTTGGCGAGCTAGTTCGTGGGAGGTGAGGGCCTCGTTTCGAGCAGAGGAGAGTTCCTTAAGCCGAGTTTCGACGGCGGGAACGCTGGAGTCAGGGATTAGTGTGGGTAGCGGGTTAGGTTCGTACCCCATGAGGAGGAAGAAAGGGGATTTGTTAGTAACCGAGTGAGGATGATGGTTGTGAGTGAACTTGGCTAGGGAAATCTTACTGGCCCATGAGGTGGGGTCATCTCCGCAGAAGATATGGAGGTAAGTCTCTATTTCCTGGTTGACTCTTTCGATTTCTCTGTTGGTCTGAGGGTGGAAGGCGGTAGAGAGGGCGGGTTTGTAGTTAAGGATCCTCCCGAGTTCTTTGGAGAAGGCGGAGGCAAATTGGGGGCCGCGATCTGAGATGATCTTGTCAGGGAGGCTGTATCTAGAATAGACTTTGTGGGCAAAAAGGGTAGTGATGCCGTTGGCGGTGATGGTTTTCTTCATGGGGCAAAGAATTACCCCCTTAGTAAGGCCGTGGTCGACCATGACCAGAAGACTATCAAAGCCGTCGGAGACGGGGAGATCGGTGATCAGGTCACAGGAGAGTTGTTGAAACGGACGAGTGCAGGAGGAGCGAATGGGGACGAGAGGAGGGGTGGTCGGGTGGGTGTTGGTTTTGTTCTGTTGGCAGACGGCGCAGCCAGAGATGTAGTTCCAGACATGGGCGGCAAGGCCGGGCCACCAGCATTCGGCAGCGATGAGTTGGCAGGTTTTGAGGAAGCTGGGGTGACCGGCAGTAGGATGGTCATGGTGTTTGGCCAGGACTGCTTGGCGGGAGTTAGGGGGAACATAGAGGCGGCCATGGAACATGAGAGCGCCGTTGACCGATTGCCATGGGGAGAAGCGGGTGCGGAAAGAGGTGAGGAGTGGTGCAGAGAGGGATTGGATGGCTTGGAGGGCTGTGGGGTCGATGGAGCATTCGTTGGAGATTTGTTTGGTGAGTAGAGTGTCGACGGAGTTGATGAATGCGGTTTTGGGGAGGACGGTGACGGCGGTGTTGTCGGACTCGTGGGAGTCATGGTCTGGGCAGCGGGAGAGGGCGTCGGGGCCTGCGAGTTTGGCGGCAGGGGTATAGGAGAACTCGAGGTCATAGTTGGCTAGGTCAAGGAGCCAACGTGCTTGGTGTCGGTTGAGGTCTTGGGGTTTTTGGAAGTAGGTGAGGTTGCGGTGGTCAGTGAAGACTTTGACTGGGAAGGGGGCGCCGCAGAGGTAGTAACACCAGGCAGAAAGGGTGTACATGACAGCGAGGAGTTCGCGGTCGTGGATATCATAGTTGCATTCGGCAGGGTTGAACGATTGGGAAATGTAGGAACAGGGTTTCCATTCCCCGTTCGGGTTGAGTTGCTGGAGGATGGCACCCAAGGCAAACTTGGAGGCATCTGTGGTGATGGCGAATTGGGCACCCGTGTTGGGGAGTTGTAGGACGGATTGGGATTGAAAGGCGTCCTTGAGAGTGTCGAAGGCTTCTTGGCAAGCAGAGGACCACAGCCAGGGTTGGTTTTTTTTTGTGAGGTCTATCAGGGGTCAAGCGGTGGTAGAGTAGTCCTGGATGAAATGCCTGTAGAAGTTAGTGAACCCCAGGAAGGAGCAGACTTGTTTCAAGGTCGTGGGGATGGGCCATTTGGAGATGCCCTCAAGTTTGATGGGGTCCATGGTGATGTGGCCAGGTTTAATGATGAGGCCGAGGTATTCCACCTCATCGGTGGCAAACTTACATTTTTCGAGTTTGAGATGAAGGTTGAGTTCCTTCATGTGTTGGAGAACACAGCGGGTTCAGTCGGTGTGAGTAGTTTCATCTGGGGAGAAGATGAGAAAGTCATCCATGTATATGACGAGCCATCCTTCGGCGATCAAGTCTCTGAAGGAGTCGTTTATGAACCTCTGGAAGGTAGCGGGTGAGTTGGTGAGTCCGAAATACATCACGTTCGGTTCAAAGAGGCCTCGGTGGGTGACGAAGGCGGCTTTCCAGCAGTCTTCGGGAGCGATTTGGATATTATTGTACCCCCACCGAACGTCGAACTTGGTGAACTTGCGGGCGTCTTTGAGTTTGTCTATGAGTTCGGAGATGAGGGGTAATGGGTAGGCATCTCAGACAGTTGCCTCGTTGAGCTTGCGATAGTCCTGGCAGGGGTGTAACCCTCCATCCTTCTTGTGGACGAAGAAGAAAGGGGAAGCTTGGGGGGATTTTGAGGGTGAAATTTTCCCAGCAGCGAGGTTTTCATCGATGAATTTGTTGGCGGCAGTTTTCTCATCGGGAGAGAGGGGGTAAATCTTCCTGATGGTAGGGGTGAAGTTGGGTTTCAGGAGGATTTGGTGGTTGTAGGGTCTAGATGGGGGAAGGTGGTCAGTGGCTTCTTGGGAGAAGACTGACCCAAATTCGGAGTATTCTGAGGGTAGAGCGACCTTTGGGGCAGCGAGTGCTTCCTCCTTGGCGAGTTCGGTAGCTTTAGTGATCTTGGCTATCTGGGACGCGCAGAGAAATCTAGATCTGCAGCGAATGATGCGGAAAACGGATCAGTTGCGGATGGCAATGTTGAGGTATCTCTCCTCCACTTCTTGGTCAAGGTAGTTGTGGAGGTGGTCATGGGAAATGGTTCAGACAGGGATGGAATCGGGTTCGTGGATGGGGAAGGTGTAGACCTTGTTGTGGCGTTCAAGGTCCTTCTTGTGTTCGTGGTGAAGGAGAGCGGATTGGTTGATGGACTCATTTAGTTTTAGGGTATGAGTGGTCCAGTCAATGTTCGGGTTGGCCAAGCAGAGCCATGGGAGTCCCAAGATTAAGTTGTCACGTCCTAGGTGCATGACATGGAAGAGGACCTTTTGGGTGAGCCCTTCAATGTTGAGGAACAGAGAGCACATGTGGGTGATCTTCCCTTGGTGGTTGGTGGTTCCATTCGCATTTTTTGCTAGGATGGGGATGGCAAGCTTTGTTGCGGGGAGTTTGTGTTTTGCGACGAAGTCATAGTCTATGCAGGAGATACTGGTGCCGCTATCAACGAGCACTCTGGTGTCGACGGTTTTCATGGTGTACAAGGGACGTATGACTTGGACCGGGATAACCATTGATTTAGTCACAGCCTTTACCAGTACAGAAGTAACATAGGAAGGGGCTAACGTTGAGGTAGGCTTCCTTTCTAAAAACCCTGAAGAAATACGGCTTTTACCGACTCCTCGTCTTCTTCGTCATCATCCTCTACCTCTTGGAGGTGAGGGATTTCTTCATCGTCGGTCACCTCCACCACCTTCTTGGTAGGTGGGCGAGGGGCCTTCAGTACCTGTGGGGAGAAAGCTGGGCAGTTCCGGGAGGAGTGGCCATTTTGGCGGCATCGGAAGCAAAGGTTGTTTTTGATACAACGTTGCTTTTCTTCGGGGGTCATTTTGGAGATGGTGCAGACCACATCCACATCCATGGTGTTGGGGTCGGGTTGAGTCTTTGGGGTGAAGAAGATGTCTTTGGTGCATGTGGCACCGGATCGGGAGGCTACTTCATGGGCGCAGTTCCACATGTTATCGAAGTGAGTGGCCTTCGAGTACCAGTTGGCGATAGTCGTCGGAGGGTTTTCCATTGCATAGATTTTGTACATGATGGACGAAGGGAGGCCTGCAGTGAAGTAGGCAATGAGGACGTTGTCGTCTGTGATCTGGGCCACAGCGACTTTGCTGCAGAAGGTGGCGATGTAGTTAAGAAGGGTTGGGGAGAAGCCGTCCTTCTTATTTTGCATATGAGTAGTGGAAAGCCAGGCTATGGCATTCCCGATGGAGTCTTGGTGCTTGAAGGCAGCCATGAACTCAGTGGTGAAGGTGGTCACGGTCCCGAGGTTGATAGCTCCAGCCGTGATACACTTTTGTCAGAAGGTGGCGGCCCAAATGGCAGCGGAACCCTTGGTCATATATGAAAGAGCAAACGCGATTTTCTTCGCATCAGTGTCATAGACATTGGCATTGACGATGAGGTAGAACTGAACAGCGTTGAACCACTGTTCGGATTTATCATAGGACCCATCAAAGGGTTCTGGAGCTCCAAGACGGAGTTCCTTTGCAGCCATTGCAGTTGGGGGCGAGGGTAAGGGCGCAATGGTGGGGCGCATGCGAGCGAGAGGGAATCCAGTGAGGGTCGGGGGTCGAGCAGGTCTGGTAGGGATAGACACGCTTGGTTGTGAGGCAATGGGAGTGGGAGTCTCAGGGGAAGGAACTCGTGGAATACTAAGTTGTCAAGCAATTCCTTGGGCAAGGTGGAGGGTTTCGTCCTCTTCTTGGGGGGAGATGGGGTTGATATCCAGGTCAGAGTGTTCGAGGGATAAGGGTGACAAGGGTTCAGGGGAGGAGTGGCCTTGTTCAGGCGTACCTCGGGGTTGGAACCAGTGGGAACTAATGGTGGCGCAATGCCTAGGGAATCACCCTGTTCAGGCTGATCGCGGGAAGGGGGTGCACGGTTGTCCAGGGAATCACCCCGTACAGACTGAAGGCGGGAGCGGGTAGTTGGAGTGACCTGAAAGTCGACCGTAGGAAGGTAGCTTAGTCTTTTGTTATGCTGGGCTATGGAATACCAGCGGGGACTCAAAGTGAGCTCAAGGTAAAGTCAAGATGAGGAAGGATACACCGGATGTTTTGACAGAAGTCTTCGGAGACACGCCTTCGAGGTTGGTAGCTCGGAGGGAGGCGATGTCAAATGACCCACAGGTGGACTTCAAGGGGGTTCCCTTAAGTCCGGGACAAAGGTTCGAAGTGAAAGCCTTAGGGAAGTCCCTTAGCTTTAGTGTGCTGATAACAGACAGCGACGAGAGGGGTGAGGAGTGGGCTTAGAGCTCGTAGAATTGAGTAGACTAAGCTAAGGAAAAGGACATGGAGCGACGCGATATAAGTACAGACACCAAGAGGTTACATAATGGACTTCTAGTAAGTCCGAGATAAGGAGTGAGTCATCCACAGTAGATAAGGATGAGTCACGACGAGTTAGTTCTAATAATACAACAGTTCCGAGATAAGACGGAGTGGAAGGAACCAGGGAAGGCAGGACTCGGGGCGTGAATGGAGTTCCTAAGTCTGAGATATGGCGAGAGATGGACGAGGACTTAGCTAAGAAGAAAGAAAAGAAAAGAAAAGAAAAGGGGCAATCCACCATGGATCATAACAATTCCCAACCAAGCCCACCCCCTCATCAACCAAGTCCACCCCCTTGTAACCCCAACCCATCCCCACCAATGTCTGCCAAATCTGAACTTAAAGCAGCTCTCCCTGCTGACTTCTCTGGAAAGTCTTCTGACACATCCCAATGGATTAAAGCTATGAAAGCTTACTTTGAACTGAACAAAACCCTATACCCTGATGACCTCTCCCAAATCATAACTACCCTAAACAAAATGCCTAAAGGAAGAGGAGCTTCCTTCACCAAAGCCTGGTATGATAAGATGGCTGATACAAACATCATTGGTGGAAAGATCTTCCCTGAATTCATTACCAATTTCGAAACCACCTTCTTCCCCTACAACATCAAAGCCACTGCTCAGCTTGAACTAGCCAAACTTCATCAGAAATCCACCAACAACAGAGACAGCTTCCAACAATACATCACAGATTTCCAAAACTTTGCAGGGAAATCTGACATCACCAATGAGACCACGCTAATCAATCACTTCACCCTTGGCCTAGACCAGCAGATCACTACCATGATCCTTTCCACAGGGACCATCCCCACCACCATCGAAGAATGAGTTATGAAGGCAAAGGCCTTCCATGCCCAGAAAATGAGAATCCAGGCCCTCTGCTCTGGAAACACCCCCCCTTCTTCAACTCCTTCAAAACCCCTCGAGACCCTAATGCTATGGACATGGATGCCACCAACCTCATCAAACTCACCCCTGCCAAACAAGCCAAGTGCATCAAAGAAGGAAGATGTTTCCATTGCAGAATTGTCGGCCATAATGCTCAGAATTGTAGAAAGACAAACCCACCTAGCTGCCCCCAGGCTTCACATCCTCAGAATGTCTGAACTACCTCCACACCCCCAGTCATCTCCACTTCCATCCACAGTCCCCAGCTTTTCTCCTGCAACCAGTATGTCGACTCCTTGCATACCTCTGGAAAGGAGGAGAAAGAAATTCTCTCTGTCATCAAGATGTGCTACAAGGAGGACACTCCTAGCATCTCTGCCACTGAGATAAATTCTATCTCATTTGCTAATGTCCAGAAGATCAAGGATTTTTAAAGAGAGAAGCTGCCTCAATGTTTCCTTCTCTAGATACTGATCATTTACTCATAGCCTCACAGAAGAATAGAACCCTTCGACTGAACATCATGTTACATGGAATTATCGAAACCTCTGCCCTTATCAACTCTGGTGCCACTGGAAACTTCATTGACCCTCAACTCCTATGAAATGCCCCCTTCAAACTAAGATGACTCAATCCTCCCATCACAGCCTACAACATGGATGGAATGACTAATCATGCCGGCACCATTCAATGGACAACAACCTCCCCCTTTACATGCAGTACCTTCTTTGCCTCTAAAACCTTCTTCGTCCTTTGGCAGAAATGCCCTCAAATTATCTTAGATCTTCCCTGGCTTGCTAAATGGAACTCCACCATCAACTGGATCTCCAGGAAAGTCTATATCCATGCCCATCCTCCCCAAAGGGTTGAGAGATCTCTTCATGAGTACCCCCCCCTGAAGGACAGTGGATATGAGATCAACAAAACCACCATTTCCACCAAGATCACCCTACAACAAAAACCTAAGGAAACCCCCTTACCCAACTTTTGCCAGGACTTCACAGATGTCTTTGCTAAAGCAATGCACAACATTCTACCCCCACATTGCTTTTATAATCACACCATTGATCTCAAGGACTTCTTCACCCCCCAAGATCACTAAAGTGTACTCCCTCAACTCCACCGAGAAAAAAGCTTGCAAAGCCTTCATAGAGGAGCATCTCAAAACTGGTCACATCATCCCCTCTAAATCCCTGCAAGTGTCCTCCTTCTTTTTTGTTCCAAAGAAAGATGGCTCTCTACAACCCTATCAAGACTACCAGTACCTCAATAGCCACACTGTCCATAATGCCTACCCTCTCCTGCTGATCTCCAATCTCATCAATGACATGTGAGATGCCAATTGGTTCACCAAGGTTGACATTCAATGGGGCCACAACAACATCTGCATCAGAGAAGAGAACCAATGGAAAGCAGTATTCATTACCAAAATTGGCCTCTTTGAACCCACTGTGATGTTTTTTGGGTTCTGTAATACCCCCTCCATGTTTCAAGCCTTCATGAACCACATTTTTGCAGACATGATCAGAGAGCGATGGCTCAAAATCTACATGGATAATCTAGGGATCCACACCAAAGACAATCTAGCCACACATCACAACCACATCCACAGGATCCTCCAATGTTTATGAGAGCATCAACTTTCACTAAAAATCTCCAAATGCACCTTCGACTCCCCCACCATGGAATACTTAGGACTTATCATTGGTCAGGGCACCATTCAGATGGACCCTGCTAAACTCTCTGCCATTCAAGATTGGAAACCTCCTTCCTCCATCACCAGCATCTGCTCTTTCCTCAGTTTTGCAAACTTCTACTGGAAGTTTATTGCAAACTACTCAAACATTGTCACCCCCCTAATCCTCCTCACCCACAACGGCCAACCTTGGGTCTGGTCACCCCTGCAACAGTGTGCCTTCAATACACTAAAGTCCACCTTTTGCTCCACCCTGGTCCTTATGATGTCTCATGCCCATTTTCTCTTATGACAGACACCTCTTTGCTAGCAGCTGGAGCAGTCCTCATGTAGGCTGATGCAAATGGTGACCTTCAACCTGTCACCTATTTCTCTAAAATCTTTGCCCCCACAGAACAGAATTATGATATCTATGATTGTGAAATGCTCACCATCATCCTGGCCCTCTTGGAATGGTGTCAGTACCTCCAAGACACCCCTCACCCCATCACTATAATTACCAACCATAAAAACCTTTCCTACATCCATGATCCCCACAAACTCATCCATTGGCAAGCCCACTGGGCCCTGTTCCTCCAAGACTTCGACATCCAATGGAGAGTTCTCCCTGGCTCTAAAATGGGCCCTGTGGACATACTATCTCACCTCCCTGTCATTGATACCTCCTTGGATAACTCAGATGCCTCCATTGTTCCTAACTCCATCATTATCAACTCCATTGACTTGTTCCTCACCAATATCATCCACTCCAGCTCCTCCTCTAACCCCCTGGTTCTCTAGGCCATTGCCCAACTCATTGATGGCTCCCCCTTATTCCCTCACTTCTGACTAACTGACTGGACATTCGAATGCAGCCACCTCTTCTTCCAGGGATGCATGTATGTACCTCCATCTGCCTGCTCCACTGTCTTCCATTCTATTCACTCCTCCCCTCTGTTGGGCCACATGGGGCTCTTTCATACCAAGGCCATTGTTGAACACAACTTTTGGTGGCCAGGACTTTCCATCTTCATAAAACACTTCATCTCTGGCTGCACCACCTGTTAGCATAATAAAGTCAATGCTCACCCCATCCTGCCCCCATTAAACCCCATCCCATCTGCCTCTGCCCTCTTGTTTCGCCAGATCTCCATTGACCTCATCACCGACCTTCCTGTCTCTATGGGCTATGACTCCATCTTGGTCATGGTTGACCATGGGCTTACAAAGGGGGTAATCCTTATCCCTTGCAGTAAAAAGATTGATACTGCAGGAGTGACACTTCTTTTCTTTGACAACAAGTTCAAACAATTCAGTCTCTATGACTCTGTCATCTTAGATAGAGGTCCTCAATTCACCTCAGCTTTTGCCCTTGAACTTGCTCACCTACTCAAATATGATGTTGTCTATCCTCTGCCTATTATTTCCAAACCAACAGACAGACTGAATGGATGAATCAAGAGTTGGAAGTATACCTATGAATATTTTGCACCAACAACCCTCATGCCTGGGCTAAACTTCTACTGTCTGCCAAATTCCACCACAACTCCACCCCCCACTCCTCCACCTGGAAGTCTCCATTCTCTCTACTCCATGGTTATGAACCATGTATCTTCCCCCCTCTCGGAAAAACCTTCATCCCCACCCTTGAGTCTTGGCTCTCCCTCCTCAATGATTCATGAAAAGAAGCCCTTGCTGCTCACAAATCTGCCTGAAAGCTTATGACATCCTGGTCTTTCTGAAGGTTCTCACCCTGGAAAGTCAGAGATAGGGTATGGCTAGAAGCCACCAACCTCTGACTCAGCTACCCTTCTTGGAAACTTGCACCCAAGCATCATGGCCCCTTTGAAATTACCCAAGTCTTATCTCCCTTATCGTATAGACTCTAACTACCTCCCACATGGAAGATCCATGATGTCTTCCACACATTGCTTCTTTCCTCTTATCACACATCCCTTGCTTATGGCACACCTGTCATTTCCCCCCCACCTAACCTTATCAGAACTGAAGAGGAATATGAAGTTAAGGCCATTATCAGTCACAAGGGATTTGGAAACAAACACCAATATCTGACTGCACGGAAGAGTTACTCACCATCCGAAAATACTTGGGAATCTGAAAACAATCTCCACCACACCTCCTGCCTCCTCCAAGATTATAAATGCCTCCATTTCCTCTGATTCTGAGGCATGCAATTAATGGTCTCTTTATGAGTATCTCTTGTGTGTGCTTCCAGTCTATGTTCTGTCTATTTCTACCCTATCTCAATGATGTTCTCTTCATCTTCCTCGACTGCCTCATCCTCCTTGCCCACCTCCTCCCAATTAGCATCTCCATTATGCTTGTGATCTGTTTATCCATTATATTTGCCCAAATTTGGGTGCCTTTTACTTTACAGCATCATTCTGGAAACTCCTGCCCTTGCCCTTGCCCTTGAGCTCGAAACCCTTCCTCTATTTCCCAAAGATGATATGACCCATCACCTCATTCACACGTATTATGCTGCTTCCTCCACCCTTCATCTCACAGAGACCTTAATCTCTCCTGACCCCACCATTCATTTCTCTATTGATCAAACCTGTTGACACACTCTCCTTGCATTATCTGCCCATGGTTTCCATTCCTATGTAGAAGCTATCCCACCCTCTCTTATCTATCCCTCTTTCCACAGAATTTACTCCTCTCTCACCTTGCCACAATGAGACATGTATGTACAGTCTGTAGAAGATTTCTTACTCCTTTGCTCTTGTGAACATATCCTACCCATACCCCCTCCATCATCTAGCACTCTAGCTGACTGACTCTCCTCCCCTGCTCCCCTGGACACTCCCACCATCATCGCTTCTGATGAATCCACAGACAAATCTTCTGACAAAGAGTCTGCTGAAGCCACCTCACCCATCCTTTGCATTGATGATGACACCATCCCTATCCCCACTGTTCAAGTTGAATGGATTAGACTCCTAATGGTACTCAGGTCATGTCCTCCCCTACTCAGGTTCTTCCTCACACTGACACCTTCCATCTTGCCCCTGCCTCCCCAGGCATAGAGTGTTTTCATTGTCATCTTCAAGGTCATTATTTACAGGACTGCCCCACCTACCACTGCCCTCACTGCCACACCCCTGCACCTGGTCACATTTCAACTCAATGTATCCAGACACAGTGCGACTATTGCAGAAACTGAGGTCACTGTCACATACCAGATTTTTACCAAGTCCACTCTGACCCTTCAAACTTGTCTCTGGCCTTGTGCTCGACAACTCTGGTGCTATCTCACTTGGAGCTCAACTCTGAGACTCCAGAGATATCCTTAGAATACCTTTGTATGTCTCTCTCCATTTTCCTTATGATAGCCTGTCTCCATTAGTATTAGTCCCACCTCTGTTTCTCTTCTGATCCTATGTACACAGCTCTGGCTTCCACATATCTGGTGTACTGCTCTGGTCTACTTATATTCTGATTCCAAGCACTTCAAAATCATCCTTACTAATACTCCTCCAAACTCTGTATATAAACTCATAGAATTACTCTGTACATTCTTCAGTTCGAATATCAACTTATTCACAACTCCTGATCCCCAATCAATCCCCTCTGAATCCCTGAGAGAAGTCTTGAAGACTTCTTCTCCTCCATGTTGTTATCCTCGTTGTTGTTTACAACTTCAAGTGCAACACCTCCAAACCTCTGAACTCTGGCCTCCAAAATCAGGGCAAAGATTCTAAGCAAGGGTACACTACATATGGTGAAGCCAAGCCCTGGCCCCCCCAGCATAACTCTGAAGTTTTGGAGTTAGCTCCAGAGTTGACCTGGACTTAACAGTATATTCGAACTCCAATCTTGCTCTAGAATCCACTTATGGCTACTCACACCACTCATGCTCAAACCTGCACTTTAAGTGCAAACCCTCCCCCATCCCCACAAATCAACCCACTCAGCATGTTTAGCAGCAGTCGACAAGGTCCAGAACTCATTGACCAATTCCACAGCTTTTCAGCTTGCTGAACTCCAGTCTCCATTTCACAAGGTTGCACTGCTCCATTGTCCCCAACTCTGGGAGCATGCATTGTCGAGCTCAAACTCGATAACAAAATGAAAGACTCCTTCCCACTTTCCAGTCAAACCTCCAACCATAAAGGACCTGACTTCCATATCCCTCTGAATAACAGTGGTCCTCTGGAAGACCCAGATTTTCCCAGAGATAACCTGTCTGATTAAAAACCTGAAGACAATGAATTATCAGACTCTGAGAATGAGTTCATCCCTCAAAACACCCTCACTCAGCTCATAACCACCATTCAAGGCCTTGCTTGCTCCACTTGGCATCCAACCTCCAAATCCACCCCCCAAACCAAAGTCTGGGAATCTGACCAGTTTGACAGGACAGATCCCCAAAAACTCCAGGTCTTCCTGGTTCAATGTAAACTCAACTTCCAAGACTGCCTGAAGGCATTTAGGACAGATTGTGCCAACGTCACCTTTGCACAGTCCTACCTGAAGGGCATGGCCCTGGAGTGGTTCAAACTGGACCTCCTCCAGATGGAAGATTCCATGCTCCATCCCCTCTGGATGGACAATTTCAAGGAGTTCATTCTAGAACTCCAAACCAACTTTGGACCACATAACCCTGTCAGAGATGCGAAACACCAGCTCAACCACCTGTCCATGAAGGACAGTCAACACATCAATAAATACATGGTAGAGTTCAACTGCATTGATTTGCAAGTCCAGGGCTACAGAGAAGGTGCCCTCCAGCACCATTTCTACAATGGTCTTCCTGACCACATCAAAGATGAAATCTCTTGTGTTGGGAAGCCCAGTACCCTCTCCGAACTTTGATGCCTTGCCCAGGCTATTGACATGCACTATTGGAAGTGCAAGTCCAAAATCAGCTGGCAAGTGAAACCTCTCAGGCCCCAACTCCAAAGTCCTCCAACAAGTCATCTACCCCCACATTATCATCCCCTCCATGCCCTTTCGGTGGTTCCAAGAACTCAAAGGAGTCTAAGGGCAAGGGCACCATCACAACTCCAAAACCAGACTTATTGTCCAAATTAGGAAAAAATGGCAAGCTCACTGTCAAAGAATGCAAGTGCTGTTTCAATAACAAACTATGCATGTTCTGTGGACTTACAGGCCACATTGCTAAGGACTGTTCCAAGTTCTCTTCCCATGCATCAAAAGCCTATGCTGCAACCACAACTCCAGAGACTAAACTAGACACCTTCACTCTGGAGGCAAAAAAATAGTCAGCAACCTCCCCGACTCCACACAAGTAGGAGGTTGCATTGATCCCAAATGTGCACCAAAGAAGTTCTGTCTCAATGCATCCACTCTTTCTAACTCCAAGTCACTTATGCCCTCCATCTCTCTTGTATCTTATCTGATCTCTCCTTTTCCTGCACTTGTAGACTCTGGATTATCTGATTGTTTTATTGATATGTTATTCATAAATAAAAATAATCTTTCAACCTACCCCATACCTCCATTGCAACTCTGACTATTCGACAGAACCACGAACAGCACCATCACTCAAGCTATCAACCTCTCCATCCATTTCCAAACCAGTGACATCACTCTGACAACGTTCTATGTCACTCCACTGGACTTCTCCTGTTCCCTCATTCTAGGACACAATTGGCTTACCTGCCACAATCTGTTGATTGATTGGGTTTTGAGCAGTATATCATTCCGTTCAGCCAGACAAGATTTGCCAGCAACTCTGAGCTCTCCTCTGAAGCCCCAGGAATCACTTCCTCTGGCTGACACCACACCCTCCAATCCACTGTGTTTCTCTGAGCATCAGGCTCCACCTATTGCTATCATCAGCACACCAGCCTTTGTTTTGGCTTGTTGCCTGCAAGGCTCCATGCAGTTCAGTATGCAGATCCAGCCCCAGGAGAGTGATCTCCAAGCCTCCTCTGTCTCTTCTGATCTGGTCAACCTCTCTAGCATCCCTTTGGATTACCATGACTTCGCAGACATTTTCAGTAAGAGCAAGGCCTCCACCCTTGCTCCACACTGTAATCATGACCTGAAGATTGACCTAGAGAAGGGAGCCTCACCTCCTCTTGGAACTACATACTCCCTTTCTCCCTCTGAACTCAAGTCACTCTGTGTGTTCCTTGATGAGCACCTCACAATGGGGTTCATCCATCCCTCCTCCTCTGCTCATGCTGCTCCAGTCCTCTTCATCCACAAGAAGGATGGTTCCCTCTGTCTTTGTGTCGACTTCAGAAGACTAAACAAGATCACAAAGAAAGACCACTACCCGCTCCCCTAAATCTCTGACCTCCTTGATGCTCTGAGCTGTGCAAAAATCTACACCAAAATCAACCTCCAACATGCTTATCATCTAGTCCGAATCACTGAGGGAGATGAATGGAAGACGTCCTTCCAGATGCACTACAGCTCTTATGAGTGGCTTGTGATGCCATTTGGCCTTACTAATACCCCTGCAGCATTCCAGCAGTTTGTCAACACCATCTTTGCAGATCTACTCAACATTTGTGTTATAGTCTATCTGGATGACATCCTAATCTACTCTGAAGACAAGTCCTCCCACAAGGAGCATGTCCAAGAAGTCCTTCAAAGACTCTGAAAACACTCCCTATACACAAAACCTAAGAAGTGCGAATGGAACACTGATTCCACCAAGTATTTGGGCTACTGCATGTCACCCTCTGGCCTCTCCATGTCCTCAGACAAAGTCAAAACCATACAGGAGTGGCCAGAACCTTGGAAGATTAAGGACATCCAATCCTTCCTCAGATTCACCAATTTCTATAGATGCTTCATCAGCAATTACTCTGATATCATTGTTCCTTTGATTTGCCTCACTTGCAAAGGCACTTCCTGGTCCTTCTCTGAAGAATGTTGTTCCACCTTCTGACTCTTGAAAAAAGCCTTCAGTACCACCCCATCCTTACTCATTGGGTCCCAGATGCCCCAATAATTGTTGAGACCAACACCTCCAACTATGCCATTGCTGGAATTATTTCCATCTGATGTCCAGATGGTGAAGTCTGACCAGTCTCCTATTATTCATGCATGCTCTCAGCCCCTGAGCTTAACTACAATACCCATGACAAGGAACTCCTCGCCATCCATGAGGCTTTCCAGACTTGGAAGCACTACTTGGAAGGCTTTGGAACTCCAATTGATGTCATCATGGACCACAAAAATCTCGAGTACTTCACTACTACCAAATTCTTGACTCAGCGGCAAGCCCACTGGTCGGAGTTCCTTTCACAGTTCAATATGGTCATCTGTTTTCATCCTGGATGCCTTGGCACAAAGTCTGATGCCCTCACTAGATGCTGGAATATCTATCCCAAAGAGGGGGATAAGAACTATGCTCACATCAATCTGCACAATTTCTGTCCTGATTTTACCCCAGAACAGCTCACTGTGTCCCTCCAAGCTACCTATCTCACTGTTCCAGTCCTCTGAGCAAGCATCCTATTTGATGCTGAACAACTCCATAATGACATCCTTGCTGCTCTCCCCTCTGACTCTCTGGCCAAAACTCACATGACCACCTCCAAACCCCCCAACTCATGCTGGTCAGTTGACTCTGATGGTTTCCTCCATTTAGATAATCGGATATATGCTCCCAATGCTAATGACCTCCAACTCTGAGTCCTCTGATACAAGCATTATCACCCACTTTCCAGACATTTCGGACAGAATCACACCCTAGAACTCATTCACCATGAATCCACCTGGCCAGGAATAAGAATGTTTGTCAAGGAATACATTTCCTCCTGCACCTCCTGTGCCCATGCAAAGATCCCTAGATATTGGCCCTATGGGTTACTCAAACAACTCCCCATCCCTAAGAAATCATGGAACTCCATTTTCATGGACTTCATTGAACAACTCCCTTCCTCCTCCAAATTTACAGCAATACTCATAGTCATGGACCATCTGTCAAAGCAATGCATATTCATCCCAACACATGACATGATCACATCTCCGGAGTTAGCAAAGCTCTTCCTACTCCATGTGTTTTCTAAGCATGGAGTTTCCTCCCACATCACCTCTGATAGAGGCTCCAAGTTTGTGTCTCACTTCTTTAGGTCTCTCAGAAAAGCCCTAGACATCCACCTCCATTTCACCTCCAGTTATCACCCAGAAGGAGATGGTCAGACAGAATGCATGAACCAAACTCTTGAGCAGTATCTCTGAGTGTATTGTAACTACCAACAGGACAACTGGTCAGAACTCCTGCCCCTTGCAGAGTTCACCTACAACAATGCTCCAAGTGCTACCATAGGGGTATCACCATTCTTCACCAATAAAGGCTATCACCCAAACATCACTGTACACCCTGAAAGAGACCTTATCTCCACTCAAGCTCATGAGTACTCCATCAACCTAGACTTCCTCCATCAGTTCCTCCAAGAAGAGATGGCCCACATCCAAGAATGATATCAAGGATCTGCAGATGCTAAATAGATGCCTGTGCCAGACTTCAAAGTCAGCAATCAGGTACTCGTCAAAGCCAAGTACTTCTGGTCCACAAGGCCCTTGAAGAAACTCTCTGAAAAGAACCTTGGGCCCTACACCATTGTCACTCAAGCAGGAGCCCATTCTTTCACCCTTCGACTTCCCAACTCCATGAAATCTGTACACCCTGTTTTTCATGTATTCCAACTAGAACCCTCAGTACCAAACATCATTCCCAACCACAATCAACCTCCACCACCTCTGGTCAAAGTAGATGGAGAACTGGAGTTTGAGATCTCTGAAATTCTCAACTCCAAGATAGATCATTGACGACGAAACTGTAAGCTCCTCTACCTAGTATGCTGGTCTGGATATGAAGGTACTGATGATGAGACTTCCTGGCTACTGGCCACTGAACTTGGTCACACCTCCAAACTCATCCAAGACTTCCACCTCTGGTACCCAGACAGGCCTGGACCTCACTTCGACCAATGAACGAGGCAGCACATTACATTTTTGAAGGAAGACAAAAACAATTACAGTCTATTTACATGTTCTCTGACACCCCAGAACTCTTCCTCACTATGAGCTCTGCTTTCTCCTTGCCTAAATCCTTTCTGAGCTCTTCCAGCTCCTCTGGCTCCATCTCTGAGTCTTCCTCTGATTCTTCCTCTGACTCCTTTGATTCTCTTTTGCCATACACCTCTTCTGCCTTCAGCTCGACCAACTATGTTACTGTTTTTCTCCCTTTTCATAGCATTTTTCTTATCGTCTCTTTTTCCTCTTGCCACAACTGGAGACAACAAACCTCTCATTGAGTCTCCAGCACTTACTTAGTGATATCTAGCTCTTCTGCTTTCTGTTTCTCTCGATTACCAGTAGCTGATTGTAGCTACACCCTGTCTATCTCTGTGGACTAACCACTCTTCACTGACTCTCTTATGTCAGCTAGTTCCCCAACCTTCCATAGTATTCCACAGCTGCTTATTCATCTTTTTCTCTAACATTCTCTTAGTTTCCATGGTCCATGCACTGGTCTCATGTTATAAAAGCCTTGTAGTCTTTCCCCCTTGTACTTCATACTTGATCTATGCAATCTAAGCATACTCTCCAAGTGTCATCACAAGTCTGCTTCAAATCCTTGAAGCCTCAGTTCCTCGAAACCCCTTTGTTGTTCTTGCTTGAGAGGTCAGTCTCTTCATGAGTATCGCCTCAACCAAGATGAACCTCCTTCAAGACCTTGTTTGTATGCTTTGCATATCAAAAGATCAAGTATCTCCCTGGTCCCACCTATTCAGGTGAAGGACCTACCACTCCATCACCACATCCTACAAAGTCCCAGAGGAAAGTGACACTGACCTCCCCAATCTCACTCAATATAGAATCCCTAGTTGACGCATTGCCGGATCTAGCAGAACTCCTCTCATAGATCCCTCCTTCATCCCACAACCCCCTTGATGACCTACCCAACTGCAACCCAGTTCCTCATCTCACCCTAACCCCCCACCACCTCACAACCCCAGCCCACCCCCATGCCAACCAACACCCCCTTCCCCTCATAGCCCCAGTCACACCCCAAGTCCCATCAATTACCACTACTCACCCCCAAGTTCCCCAATCATGTCCTCTGAACCACAGAACTCAAAGCTGTTATGATCCATGGTGGATCGCCCTTTCCTCTTTTCTTTTTCTTTCATTCACTAAGTCCTCTTATGTCTATCTCCTTATCTCAGACTTAGGAACGCCATATATGCCTCATGTCCCACATCCCTGGTTCCTCCTGCTCCTGTCTTATCTCAGACTCTAGGAATGCCATTTACACCTCGTGTTCCACCTTCCCTGATTCCTCCTGCTTCTCCCTTATCTTGGAATCATTGTATTATTAGAACTGACTCGTTGTGATTCACTCCTTGTCTTGGACCCACTAGGGGTCCATTACCTAATCATCTTGGCATATGTACTTATACTGCTTCACCTGTCTTGTACTTTCCTTAGCTTAGTCTACTCAATTCTATGAGCTCTAAGCTATCTCCTCACTCCCCTTGTCGCTGTCTGTAACCAGCACACTAAGACTAAGAGTCCTTCCTTGAGTCTTCCCTCATACCCCTTGTCCCTAACTAAGGAAACCCCTTGAGTTGACTTGCAGGCCATTTGGCATTGCTTCCATTCAAGGTTCTCTCTTGAATGCATACTTCCAAAGACCTCTATCAGAGTACCCTGCATATCCTCCCTTGTCTTCTTGTTATTCCTCGAGCTCACTTTGAGTCCCCGCTGGTATTCCTCAGCCCAGCATAACAAAAGACTAAGCTCTTCCCCAATGGACGACTTTCAGGTCATTTCTTCTTCCTGCTTCCACCCTCAATCCATATGGGATCATTCCCTGGACGCACACACATCATCCTCCTGCAATCAGTCTGCATGGGGTGATTCCCTGGGCACTGCGCCACCATTAGCTCCCACTGGTTCCTTCCCCGAGGTATGCCCAAACAAGGCCAGTTCTCCCCCGAACCCTCATCTCCATCTTCCCTCAAACACTCCAACTATGAGATTAACCCCACCTCTACCCAAGAGGAAGAAGAAACCATCCACCTCACCCAAGGACTTGCCCAACAACTTAGTATTCTGCAAGTTCCTTTCCCTTCATCTCCCACTCTCACTGCCATGCAACTGAGTGTGTCTCTCCCTGCCAGACCTACTAAGCCACCCTCCCTCACAGGCTTCCCTCACTCTCACACGTGCCCCTCCATCGCTCCCTTACCCTTGCCTCCAGCAACTATGTCTTCTAAGGAACTTTGCCTTGGAGCCCCTGAACCCTTCAATGGGTCCTATGATAAATCTGAACAGTGGTTCAACACTATTCAGTTCTACCTCCTCGTCAATGCCAACATCTATGACACTGATGTGAAGAAAATCGCATTCATTCTTTTGCACATAACCAAGGGGTTGGCTGCCATCTGGGCCACAACCTTTAGGCAGAAGTGTATCTCTGCTAGAACCATCAACCTTGGCTCCATCTCCATGTTCACCACAGAATTCCAAGGTGCTTTCAAACACCAGAACTCCATCAGGAATGCCATCGCCTGGCTTTCCACCGCCTGTATGCAAAAGAAGAAGGATGGGTTCTCCCCCACCCTTCTTAACTACATCACCACCTTCTGGAGCAAAGTCGCTGTTGCCCAAATCACTGATGACAATGTCCTCATTGCCTACTTCACTGCAGGCCTCCCTTCATCCATCATATACAAGATTTACATGATGAAAACCCCCCTGACTACCATCAAGGACTGGTATTCAAAGGCCATCCACTTCAACAATATGTGGAATCACACCTGAGAAGTCTCCACCAGGTCTGGACCCTCCCACGCAAAAGATATTACCTTCACCCCGAAGGCCAAGATCGACCCCAACACCATGGATGTGGATGTCGTCCACACCATTACCAAGCTCACTCCAGAAGAACAAGAGCATTGCATTAAGGAAGGACGGTGCTTCCGCTGTAGAACCAT
>JBBPLO010000135.1:7504-19414 GCA_038089835.1 Retiboletus flavoniger
CAGGCGGAGAAGAAGCAGTCTGATAACATATTTTCATCCAAAATGAAGTACGGCATCGAAATAGGAAAAAGGAATGAGCCTTGTCCGAAATCCGACTACCCAAGAAACACTCACAGCAACATAAGGTACTACAGTGGCGCCATCGACACCCCATGAATCACCATGTGCCACCAGCCGAAGGATAACATACACCCTGCGAGGTCCAAAGTTGAACTGGTCGACAATCATTGCACCAGGATCCTCCTCGGCCCCTACAGAAGCGTAGGAAACCAAAAGCACAAGCGTATTCGGACTTGGCACACCTTGTGATCAGCGAGAATTGGATTGCTCTACGGATGTGCTTACCTCTCAACAGCGAGACCGACACCCTCCAGATCTTCTACGCCAACACCGCCGCCAATTGCTTCCCGCACGACTTCCGCCACATCTGCCTCGCCCTTGAGCTCTTCCGTTCCCAATGCCCATTTCTGGATCCTGGTGTCAACCAAAACAAACATATCGTTTCGAGATGATGTGAGTGCGACAACATTACCCGACTGCGGTCGTACTACGGGGGACGGCGCTGACCATCCTAGAAAGCGCGCGAGAGAGAGGGAAGAAGATGGTGTCGAAGGGGCAAAAAGTCGCACTGTGAGGGTATGTTTTCCACCTTGAGAGGTGGTCCCCAACCGATATATTCTGCCCATAGATGTAGCAGCTAGGTACGCATATGCCCCTCCAGACACCCCGCCGAGACCCCCTACATTGATTCGAACAACACACGAGACATATTCTTCTTCGGAGGCCTCGAGAGGGAGATCCACCGCTTCGAATGTGCCTCCTCCTGAAAGCCCAGAAGAGATTGAGGGCCAAAAACGCGTCACTCCGGTGGGTGAGACGAGGATCAGACCTGGTTCAATGGAGCGCGAACGGGAAGGGACAATGGCATGATGTGGTGCAGGAGATGCGGCATTTGTGTGGGTGGGAGAAGGTGGAGGACACGGCAGGATGTAGCATGTTGGGCTTGGAGAGGTTGGCTTGAGCGTAGAATGCGACCAGAGGAAGCACGTCGTTGCAGACGCGACGAGCGTGTACCCTGAGGTGATGTCTACGCATCCGGTGTAGGACTCTACCATAAAATCTACGTACAATAGATCTGGTGAGTCGGAATGCGTGCCAGTTCGTGAGGACGCGCACCTGTGGATCGGAGGGTTTGTTTGACCTCGACTGGCAATGTGCCATACAAACCGACTATCAACTCCTCCGTTTTTGCGAATATGGTGTCTTTTTGGCCCGATGTCCTCTCTGCCTGGGCATATGCACTAGGTGTCGGCGCCTCATCAACCTCCATCCCAGACTCTGCCACGGAGCGCGGAGGGGTAGCGGGAGGCGCGACGCGGTGAGCACCAACGAGCCTGCGCGGTCGTGGGGGCGTCGTGGACGACGGTCGCGGTGTCGCATATCTATGGGTCCTTCGGGGTGCTGGAGAAGCGAACGTCGCCATCGAGGTCGTGGTGATCGCGCAAGCCGTGAACAAGGCTCTCGCTTTGACCATAAACACCCGAAAATACTACACCCCCTTGGTCATGACTGCCGTTCACATTCCAGCAGGGTTTCGCTGTCTTCCCCTGCCGTTGGTCCAGCTGTCCTTGTCTGCCGTCTTGAAATGCGGACAGTCTTTCCGGTGGACGAGCTATCCAATCTCGCCTGGCTGTGATCCCTCCGCGCCCCTCGCGCATGAGTACCGATTTTGTCTGCGAGACCGTGTCGTCTGCTTGAGACAGTCCGCCGAAGCCCTCTTTTATCGTTCTGTCTTCCCCGACGGACTTCTCGACCCAGAGCAAACAAACGCTCGCGAAGACGAAACGTTGGCTTGGCTCAAAGACTACTTCCAGCTAGAAGTCGACCTTGTCAGGCTATACGACAAGTGGAGCGCACGAGATCCTGTCTTTCACAACATTCGAGCCCGTTTCCCCGGCATCCGCATGCTGCGGCAGGATCCTTGGGAGAACCTTGTCTCGTGAGTGAACTGAAAACACTGGTCTCGAGATTCGACACGATCACACGTAGATTCATCTGCTCTTCGAACAACAACATTGCACGTATAACAAAGATGGTCCATGCCCTTTGCAAGCACTACTCCCCACCCCTCCTGTCCCTCGACCCTCCAGTTCTTGGCTCGGACGGTATGACGAAAGATATCGCTTATCATCCCTTCCCACCCCCGAGTGCACTTGCTGCCCCTGAGGTTGCCACGAAACTACGGTCACTTGGCTTTGGATATCGTGCAGATTTCATTCACCGAACGGCAAAGATGCTGGTCGACGAACATGGTGCTGCAGCAGTGAATTCGAGTGTACACTCCATCATTGAAGCTCCAGAGAAGTGGCTTATGACTCTGAGGGACTTGGATACCCCAAAGGCAAGAGAAAAGTTGCTCAGGTTTGTTGGTGTGGGTCGCAAAGTGGCTGACTGCATTTTGCTCATGAGCTTGGACAAGGTAGCTTCGGATTCCTGGCACGCAGAATCGATGCTGATCGTGATGGTATAGAGAGAAGCTATCCCAGTGGACACCCATGTTCATCAAATTGCAATGAAACATTACGGGTTCCGTTCTCTTGGGAGTTTAAAGAAAGCTTCCATGACCCCAAAACTCTATGACGAGATCAACAGCAAACTGGCGGACACTTGGGGTGAATACGCTGGTTGGGCACATTCCGTGCGTAGTTAGTACCACCTGCGCATTCCCGAGTTCATAAGAAAACAGGTTCTTTTCACTGCTGATTTGAAGATTTTTTCCTCCTACGGGATGCCAGTATCCCCTTCTCCCTCGGCAGAAACTACTCCAAGTTCTACGCCAGCGGTAACTCCAGCCAGCCGGCCCTCGAGCAATAAACGGATGCGGAAGGCTGTACCGCTTGACACGGATGAGCTTCTGGTAATAATAGACCCAATGTCGCAGGACGATGTTGACAATCCCATCGAAGATACCAGCCTCGGTGAGAGAGTCAAGAAGAGACGGAGGGGTGTCAAATAGACCTAGGTTTACTGATATATACCACCGCTACACTGGCACCTCGTTCCATCCTGCATGCTAGATAGTTATCATAACTACGCCTATGCATGTCGGGCCTGTCAATTATTTTGCTCTCAAGCCTCACGGTTCTTGTCTCTCAGTCGTGCGCTTCCGATGTCGCGTCAGCGCGAGTTGCATCATCACCCATAACGAACACCCGATGAGTGCTATAAGCTAGCGAAACATGTCATTACATTGCTTTCGATGGATCCACCTGATCATACCCCACTGAAGAGCGACCGTTTCCACCACTTGTATTGCGAGGTGAGCAGCGCACCCGAGATGGGCCCACCTTTGAGTAGGATGTCAAGCGGTGATGTGGGACAGGATAGGCCATCAGTAAAATTATGTCAATCTTAACGTGGCTTATTTGGCTTATTGATTTTTACAACATTTCTAAACGCGAAACATAGATCAATACTAAGCTTTATTTTTGTTGAGAGATAAAGTAGTTGATATTGAGTTGATGTTTCTGACGTTCTAAAGTGCATTATGATGGTATTCGACATAGTTTGTAATTTGACAAGCAGAGTTAGTTCCCATAAGCTGGATTAAGATGCATGTAAATTTACTGACGCTACTTTGAGGCGAAGATGCACTAAGGAGATTACCAGTCCCGGTGAACATCATTCCAATGGACCAATTCCCATGCGAGCGCTGATCATCCACAATGAGCATTCGATCCTAGACGGCCGGACGTGTGGAAGCAACGAACCCGAGTTCGGAGAGATCACTGGTAAGGAGAGCCATGAGGGGTGCCATCAATGCAATATCTGTTAATGGACGTCGAGTTCAGCTCGATTGTGAGATCACAGCAAATGAGAAAAAAGGAACTGACAAATGCCAGCAAAATTGCCATATATCGTCCCGATAACCACAACCGTCGCGACGTCGTTCGGATCAATCATGCCGAGGATGAGAATGCCGCATGCAGCGGTCGCTGTAATTATCAGGTTGGCCACCCCAGCCCGGGATGCGATGAATCCAGCAGACAGTCGACCTATTAGGCTCCCCCCATTCAAAAATACCAACTGGATGGGTCAGAGAACTGCCAGTGACCCAACAAATCACGTACAGAATAGAAGGAGAACGTCTCTGAATTTCCGTGTTTGACAGAATCCAGTTGCAAGTAGAAGAACGGGAAGAGGACTGCAATCTGAAAGTATAACAATCTACCGTATTGGCAGTATCACCTATCAAGAATGGCCATGGCAGGTGGACAAATACCTACTCGACACTCATGATACAAAAAGGCATGTCACGGATAGCACCTCTTCCAACGGACAAGTAATTTGGAGAGTGTTTAGGTGACCCCAACCGCGTGTGCATAAGGAAGCGGGCGATGAGGAGCAAGGCGCTGACGAAGGCAGCACTTATTCGTATACCATTGGCAAAGCCTACGCTCCGGTTAAACAAGTAGGTCAACATGGTGGGGTGCACGACCGATCCAACCGAGGTTCCAGAGATAACGAGGCTCATTGCAAGCGTACGACGTTTGCGGAAATGCTGCGACACCACTGCCATCGTCGGGACATACACAATCCCCTGACCTATCCCGAGGCCCATCCCTTGAGCGAGCAAGATCTATCATTCCGTGTCTGTGGGACAGCTCGTACAATATATCGGTAGCAGGATAATCGAACCGGATAATATTGACCTGGTTGAGTGAGCAAGAGCATGAACAGGGTGAATGACTGCAATAACGATCCTCCAACCAACAGATAGTAGCTTGATGCAATTAAGCATCGAGTATCGGACAACACCGGTTGGGACGTACAAATAACCGCGATCATGGAGTACACCTGCAACAACACTAAAACCGGTCGCCAGGAACGCATTTGATGCTCCCTATCCATCTGTCAGGCAGATTTCGAACTCCATACACAACGAAAGTTCTGACCGAAACTTACGATATCGCAGAGGATGATTCATTGGTGAGACAATGTAGGGTGTAAAAGTCTGTAACCGTCAGCACAGGACCACAGGGGGATTTGGAGGAGGATGGTTACTTTGATAAACGCCGAACGATGTGGTGTACCTATTTTCGTGTCAGTGAGGGCATTACTTACCAAAGCAAATTTCACGCCGACCCGAAACCGCAGAACAAGATCAGCGCTCCATCAAGGCATCGCATCGATCGTAGCTCTCAGAGGATTCGAGGGCAAAGTGATACTCACCCGCTGATGACAGTGCACCATGCTGCAGTGCCGCCTTCGGGAAATTGATCAAGCTGGACCCTAGCCTTGTCCGATTCCTGCTTCTCATTCAAATAGCCCGTGGTGGGATCTCTGTGACAGTCTCGGTCGATAATACGTTTGAGGGCACACTGTGCGCTGAAAGAGATGGTGATTGAAATCCTGAAGTGTCACCCCCTTGTGCGGGCGAGAAGAACGTAACGACCCTGCTAAAGACCCTACAAGCAAGCTGCTGGGGGCACCGAGGTCCAAAGGGTCCTAGGTAGAGTTCAGCACCTAGATAGCTGGCCACATTATACTGTGATGGAATGCAAGCTGGTTGTTACAATATAGCACAATAATGAAAAGACGAATCATCGGCGAGGTTCAGATTGAACTTGGCTGCAACTGTGTTAACAGTAAGGCTATCATAGCTCCGGCTGTGTGGCAAGCGGAAAGCTTGAAGTATGATTATTGTGGCTGTGTCTTGGACGTTCGACCAAGTATGGGCTGTAACGAGATCTCAAGTTTCTCAACATCGCATCGCTCGAAGTTTCAGCATGTCTCACACGAATCCTATACAAGAAATCATAGACACGACGCAAGCAAGCGATCGGGAAGATCACTCTTCCGAATCTGAGGCAGAACGCCCGGGACACATAGACAACTCTCCAGAAGTACCACAAGCATCGTCGTCCAAACGCAAGAAGAAGAAGAAACCTAAAGCTGTCAGAGTCGTGGATGCATTACGTGGAAATGACATACCGCACTCTATTGTAGATCACGCTGTTAAGATAGAGCAAGTCGCGGGAGTACCCTCAGCGGACACCGCCGAGGCTGTCAGACAGGCACTGAATCATTTGAAACTTATGGACGCGCTCAAGGGGAAAGCGAGTATTACTGGAAGCGGAAAGAACATTTTCGGAGAGCACAAGGTATCGTCCGCCCGTCTCGTCTTCGTCGTACGTAGTTATCCTTTCCAAGTTTTGGGCGACGCAACCCGTCCCTCAACTGGGTAAGTCACATTGCCTCGATCCGTGGCTGTATTTCAACGGTTATCATCACCAAGGCGACGAACCACCTGTTGAAGATGGGTATATCGAGCCCACCAAGGCAATAGAGGATGTTCGACAGGACCCATATCCGTTGCCGAAGGACTTCGAGTGGTCCACTTTGGACCTTAATGACCCAAAGCAGGTTTGTGCTATGTGGGTCCCACTAGATTCCTACGCTAACTCGGGCTCCAGATCAAGGAGGTTTACGATCTGTTGTCACTGAACTATGTCGAAGACGACGAGGCTGCCTTCCGCTTCAAGTACAGCGCCGAATTCCTTGAATGGTATACTGTTTATCACGGTAGAAAGCGAAGAATTAACGTCATTGCAGGGCACTAAAACCACCAGGTTATTATAAAGAATGGCACATTGGTGTTAGAGTTTCTTCGAATAAGAAACTTGTTGCTTTCATCTCCGGTGTTCCTATGACACTTCGCGTCCGTCAAAAGTGAGCTCTCTCGCGCACTCCTAGTTACCTTGAGTTTGATCCCGTGTAGTGTCTTTCCCGCAAGCGAGATCAACTACCTTTGTGTTCACAAAAAATTGCGCTCGAAGCGACTCACACCTGTGCTCATTAAAGAGGTCACACGACAAGTCAACCTCTGTGGGATAGCCCAAGCCATCTACACCGTTGGGCTCCTCCTTCCGACTCCAGTCGCAACTTGCCGGTGTGTTGTTTGACCTCATTCCATGTAGCATCGTCTCACGCTCATGCAGTTACTATCATCGTTTAATTAACGTACCGAAACTCATCGACGTCAAATTTGCTTACGTCCCGCGAAACATGACGCTTGCACGTATGATCCGTATTTACAAAGTAGATCCCAAGACCACATTACCCGGTTCGCGCGAGATAGAAGAAAGGGATGTCCCGGAAGTGGCAGATCTATTTGCGCGGTATATGCAGCGCTTCGACATGGTCCCGCTCATGACTGTCGACGAAGTGCGACATCAGTTCCTCAGTGGGCGAGGAGAACTGGATCAACACTTGGAAGGCAACAGACGGCCAAAACAGGTGGTGTGGACGTACGTCGTTGAGGTGAGTGATGTCGTACGTCATATCCATGCATTCCACGCCTCAACATTGTATTCGAACGTGTGGGACAGGATCCTGAAACGCACCGCGTGACCGATTTCTTCTCGTTCTACTCCCTTCCGTCGTCGGTGATTAACAGCCCCAAGCATGACGTCGTCGAGGCGTGTTATCTATTCTACTATGCAAGCGATGTCGCATTCGTACCTGGAGAAGACACCGAAGGAAAATTAAAGAAGCGGCTCGGTCAGCTGATCGGAGACGCGTTGATCATCGCCAACCAAGCAAAGTTTGATGTGTTCAATGCGGTCAGTCTGATGGACAACATGAGCTTCCTGGAGGATGTCAAGGTAAGCTGTGGCAAACACTTTTCACTTTTCTGTTTGATCTCATGTGATTCGAGTTTGGTGCGGGGGACGGCTTGCTCAACTTTTACCTGTATAATTGGAGAACGGCAGCCATGGCAGGTGCCACAGCCGTCGATGGTGTGGAGGCTGGAAGAGGTGTCGGTGTGGTGATGCTCTAGATCATTCGGCGACCCGATGTGCAGCATTAAGAATCTCGATGGTCGTACCAGTTCGTGTACCCCGCACAACCTTGAAATCATCTCTGCTTGAACTGTCTGTGTACGGACATACTGTACATACATCCTATCGACCCTCTACAATGTTCGGTACTCAGTCGCTATCGATCTCGATAACGTCATCATCATCTACACCCCAATCTGGGGTTGGACTCCGTCGTTTTGGCTGCGATTTACTTGGCAAGGACGCAGAGGCAGTACCAGCACCTCCAAGGGTACGACCCAGGAAGCTCGGAGGGACATGGGGCGATGCTGGCGCTCGAGAACCAAGGGTTTGCCCGGTACCCCACGACTTCTGACTAGCTTGCGAGGGCGAAGCAGATGCTGCCTTCTCCTTCCCCTTTGCTGACGTCGTTTGAGCAGGTCGACCATTGAGAGTGTTCCCAGAGCCCATAAATTTTTCCTGGGAATTGAAGTGGTTGAGAGCAAGTGAGACATGTTAAAACAAGGTACGCACTGGAGGGCTCGAAGGGCCAGGAGATATTGGTGGTTTCGATTCGGGAGGCGTGTACGAAACGACGTTGAAACCAAAGAATAGCTTTCCAAACGGAAGATTCAACGCCGCTGGCACCTTGACTTCGGATTCCAGCATATCATTCGTGATGACGTTCTGCTGGCTGCAAGCGAAACGTCAGCGATTCGTCGCACCGAAGACGGACGGGACAGACTCTGTGCGTATGATTTTGCTGCCATCGGCAACGTCTTCCACGCCACGATGACTGATGCCCTTTCCTTTGGTCTTCCGCCCTGTAAGAGTTTCACCCTTACCCTTGAAACTTTCCCAGTGATCACCACCCTTGCTCATAGTGGAAGGTACACCTGCGGCAAATCCGCCCGCAAGCGATGACGACGGCCGAGACGATCCAGGTGACGATGAGTTGATATCAATCTTGAGTTTCGACGCCATCGTCGCCGGGGGAGGTGCTCTGGGTCGTTCGGGTTCTTTATAACCAACGGGGGGAGCAAAATCAACCTCGAGATCGGTGTCAAGAACACATATACCTCCCCCTCCTGGTGTGGCTTCCATCACAAGAAAGCCGAATATCATTGAGTTGTAACATATCTCGATGATATCCCCTTGCGTGAGAGCGGAGAAGTTACGGAGTGCTTGTTCAAGACTGTGCACATATCAGTTCTGAGCAGGTAAACTATGGTCCAAAACTGGACATACACGGCCTTGGGATCGGAGATCTCGAGGAAGTGGACCGTCTGAGGCTGTAGTTTCACGAACTTGCCCTTCGGGAGTTCTGTGCCGGTAATTCGGATAGGATCGCCTTCCTCAAGCCGGAGGGTCTTCATCATCCAGTATGGGAGATGTACGATGCCTTCTTCTGCAATGAACTCCAAGACACCTGCATGCGTGGACGCTGCAGGATTCGAAGGATTACGAAGCTGGAACATCCATGGTGATTCGAGGTCCAAGCTTGTGAGATGGGCCAACGCAGAGGGTGGCATTACAACTGGTCGTTGGAGGAAATGAGCGTTGGGTGGATAGATGCGATCCGGCAGACATACTCTTTCCACCGTAGGACAGATTCTCTCGCTCCCTACCGGGGAGCATGGCCACGCTGTACGCCTTTAGATACTCATCGTATGACCTTGCTGGGGCACGGCCAACTCGAGGGCCAAATGGACCACCAAATCCTCTGCGACGATCCAGGGTGAGATCCCCGATACCTGAATGCGTAGTGAAGACCTACTGAGCGAGCTGGGCGAACAATCCTCCTGGGCCGCCGAGGCCATTCTGATCGCCAAACTACAACATCGGTCAGTGAAATGGCACATCCTGAAAAGTGACGCTCACAAAATCCATGGAAGAATGTGGTTAGAGAACAAGCTGTCGTACCACTGGGTTGAGCATACGCATGTGCACTGCTCCTTTTACGGCAAAGGCCGCGACATCCAAACCGAGAACTTGGATACAGAAACGCGTCGATTACTTGAAGTTTCCTCCAACTCGTCGATAGCCCATATCACGTCCGATCTCATTATAGTCCACCACAATGACGACAAAATCTGTACCAGCCGCACGGTCCGGCTCCAATGCTGCGTTCAATGACAAGGTGAGTTGCGTGACACTCGACTCGTTCTCCAGCTTCATGGAACGCGTCCACAGGGTAAGCCCATGGAACTCCGCATGTCCAACATGGTGGCTGCCAAAGGTTCGTTTGTGATGTCAGCCCGTTCTTACCTGGCTTACGATTCTGCGCAGCCATCAGCGATGCTGTTCGTACATCACTTGGGCCAAGAGGGATGGACAAGATGGTATCAACTCGCCGATCTCTCCGCAAGGTGTTTTCGAAGACGTTGATTTAAATCGTAGATTCAAACCGCCAAAGGCGAGGTGGTTATCACGAATGACGGTGCGACAATCTTGAGGAGTATTCAAGCATTGCACCCGGCTGCTAAAATGGTAACTTTGTGCTCGATACTTCGAAGCGATAATTTATTGTTCCTTCAGCTCGTCGACTTGTCTGCTGCTCAAGACGTAGAGGCAGGCGACGGCACAACCTCGGTTGTTGTCTTGGCAGGCAGCCTTCTCGGCGCCGCTGAAAAGATGCTCCTAAAGGGAATCCACCCAACAGTTGTTGCGGAATCTTTTCTCAAGGCATCTGTCAAGGCTGTGGAGTACTTGACTGAAGTGTCGATTCCAGTTGACTTGAACGATAAGGCCAGCCTGCTCCGCGCAGCGAGCACGTCGTTAAACTCCAAGGTCTGTGTTACTCCTGACGATACGTCGAAGAATTCATCGTTCTCGTAAAGATTGTTTCTCAATACTCTTCAACGCTTGCGCCTATCGCTGTTGCTGCTGTTACTCGTCTCGTGACATCGCAAGCATCAAGTGTGGACCTTAGAGACATCAGGATAGTGAAGAAAGTCGGTGGTACAATCGAAGACACCGAGCTTGTGGATGGAGTCGTCTTGAACCAAAACGTCATCGTCTCCGCTGGTGGTCCCACCCGAGTGGAAAAAGCTAAGATCGGCATAATTCAATTCCAACTTAGCGCACCAAAACCCGACGTAAGTCTACCACACTTCCAGGTCTACACCATTCATTGTACATGAAAACTAGATGGATAACACCGTCGTCATTAACGACTATCGCCAAATGGACAAGGTCATCAAAGAAGGTCGTCAATATCTGCTCAACATCTGCAAGAAGATCAAAAAAGCAAACTGCAACGTCCTCCTCATTCAAAAGTCCATCCTGCGAGATGCCGTCGATGATACTTCTCTTAGTTTCCTCAAGCGCCTTAACATTCTGGCTGTCAAGGATGTCGAACGTGACGAGATCGACTTCCTCTCGAAGAGCCTGGGATGCAAGCCAATCGCAGATATCGAAGCATTCACAGAGGACAAGCTCGGATATGCTGATTTAGTCGAGGAGACATCACAAGCCGGCACAAAGGTCGTCAAAATCACTGGTGTCAAGAACAAGGGTCGCACGGTTAGCATTCTTGCAATGGGCGCCAACAATCTCGTCGTCGAGGAGTGCGAGCGTAGTCTGCACGATGCCCTCTGTGTCGTACGTTGCATCGTGAAAAAGCGGTACGACTTATCCAGTTTCTGGTCGACCCGGCATATATTGAAGTTTTTGTCTCAGGGCACTCATTTGTGGTGGTGGATCACCAGAAATCCATGTCTCCCGCCTCCTTTTCCAGTACGCACAGTCGTTGAAGGGCATGGAAGCGTACTGCTTCCAGGCATATGCAGACGCATTAGAAGTCATCCCCACCACTCTCGCAGAAAACGCAGGTCTAAATCCCATTGCGATCGTCACCGAGTTGCGCAATCGACATGCTCTTGGAGACCGCAATGCGGGCATCAATGTTCGGACGGTGAGTTGGTATTTGGCGTCAGTGAAGAATGTTGCTGATGATTGATTCAGGGTCTGATTTCCAACATTCTTGAAGAGGATGTTGTGCAGCCTTTGCTCGTATCCACTAGCGCGATCGAGTTGGCGACGGAAACAGTATGTCTGCTGCTGAAGATCGATGACTATGTCCAAG
>JBBPLO010000136.1:0-17349 GCA_038089835.1 Retiboletus flavoniger
TTTACCCGTCCACCGGTGATTTCTTAACCCAAGTCTTTACAATCACGTGACCACCCCCATTTAGGCAGCCGGCGCGATCGCAGTCTTGGTCGTGTCACGCCCGCATTCTACGACATTGGTGACACGTCCTCCTTCACAATCCATCTTTTCCGGCGTCCGTGAACTCTCAGACGCCAGGCGGAACACATCGTAAATGCCCCACTCGCTTGAGGGGTTTAGTGATGGCCGGCATGAATTCGACACGATGACGCGAAATAATCACGTGATCATAAAACTCGCGCGCTGAGTAGCCTATTCAACTCAGAGTTGAAACGTTCACGGCGACGCGTAGTCCTGTGGCGGTGTGAGAACACGGTACAACAGTCTGCTTCCTGGTTTGATAGGCTTACCGTTTGCGGGCTCTGCCCAACTTTGGGTGCTTCCAAGTTAGCATATTCTTTGATGCTAGGCTGATCTTCTGTCAGAGGATATTGCCAACTTAAGCCACGTATGGCGGAAATGAGAACGAGGAGAACTGGATAGAAGGAAAGATAACCAAAAGTTGAGTAGAGGTAAGCCGAGGATGACGACCGGAGTGGCGCAGTATCATGACATCTCCCGACAAACCATCGAAGTGCTTTATGCAATGTCTTACTTCCCTGTGTTGCTGAAACATCCACAGTTGTGTCATACTCGGCGCTGCCTTGGCTCGCAACATCTCGGATGATCTATTTGTCCTGGAGAGTCTCTCGGTGAGTGTGTGATTTACATGGCAGACAACTAGAATATACTTATAGATAACGTGGACGAGTATCAAAGCACTCTTGACCCCAATATCATACCTTTAAACTCGCGCTGCCACGGCATTCCGTGCCTCCACCAAATACGTTCTGCGCAAAACCGAGATCTCCATATATTTTGAAGTGTATAACCAACAACAACCAACCATCAATACAGCACATACATACGTGTGAATGCCAGGAGCGTCGCGTCCACCCTTCTCACTTGAGGCTTTACTCTCACAAGACGTTCAATCGTGGAGTTAGAGGGGATACAGGGCAATTGATGCTCGATTCATGAGATTGCTTGGGAGAGCAGGCTGAAGTTGCCATTTTTTGTTCCTTGAACACCGAGTGCTCCGATAGTATTCCCAGCCTGCCATTCCCACAGCCCATAGGGGAATAACGACAGGGGTGTCGGCGTGATGGAACAGTCGGGATTCGCAAGTAACAGCGCTACCTCCCGAATGTCCCCGGTCTAACCCCGGGCAATGGCTTGGCTCGCCCTCTGAAACACCTCATCGCCTCGAGGCTCGAATAGGCGTTAGGTGGAGCTGATCGATGAGGGTTCCCCTGCGGTCTCCGCAATTCCGTTTGCAGCATCTCAAAAACCGCTGAAATCACGAAGGTGGCGTTCTTCCGCAGTGATTTCCCCCCTGAATTTCTCAGAGATTCCATAATGTCTTACATCTCTGCTCAATCTGTCGCTGAGCATTCCAATGCATCGAGTTGTTGGGTCATCATTCATGGTACGCTCTCGTAGATTCATGAATACCGATCCTGGTTAATTCGATGGACAGGCAAGGTCTATGATGTTACAGAATTCTTACCAGGTGCAGAATGATCAAGGTCATCAAAGTTGGTGTGCTCATTTCCGTTGCGAATACAGAGCATCCCGGTGGCAGCAGAATCATCCTGAAATACGCTGGGAAAGATGCCACGTAAGCAACCTCCTCGTGTAACGATACAGTCTCATCAATTATCGTGTAGTGAGGCGTATGACCCGATCCATCCACCCGATGTAATCACTACGCATCTGCCCAGAGAGAAGCAGTGAGTAACTGTGCGACAATGACCGGCAATTGTATACCTACTGCGCATTTCAGTCTTGGCGCTATCGATCCTAAGACCGTCGTCAAGGGGAAGGAGCTGAGTGCAGACGAGATCAAACGCCGAGAATTGCTGGCTGCTCGCCCATCACTCGATGAAATCGTGAACTTGCACGACTTTGAGGTATATTTTGTTGTGCTGTTCTGGGTAATAGTCATATAGTTCCGTTTAGGCAGTTGCCAAAACAATCCTCCCTCCCAAGGCATGGGCCTACTACTCTTCGGCGGCTGATGATGAGATTACCATACGGGAAAACCGTGCTGCGTACCAAAGGTCTGAAACTGTCCTGTTGTCTAATCATCTAACATATAGAGTTTATACTATACCTTCAGGGTCTGGTTCCGGCCACGCATTCTCCGAGATGTCAGCACAGTTGATTGGTCAACCACAATTCTTGGACAAAAGTCGTCGCTTCCCGTGTACATCGTACGTTCCCTTATCGAGAACTCCGCAGAAGAATTGCTGAAGGGAGTTGCAGTCTGCGACCGCACTCGGCAAACTTGGACATCCTGATGGAGAACTCAACTTGACACGCGCCGCTGGGAAACATGGCGTTATCCAGATGGTGACCACCGCAACTATCCCTCTTTAGCCTGCGCATTCTATTAATCGGCTCTAACCAGATACCTACTCTCGCTTCTTGTTCCTTCGACGAAATCATTGATGCTGCCGTTCCTGGACAAATCCTATTTCTCCAGTTGTACGTCAACCGTGACCGAGAGATCACACGGAAATACGTTCAGCATGCGGAAAAGCGCGGTGTCAAAGGGCTCTTCATCACCGTCGATGCCCCACAACTTGGTCGCCGTGAGAAGGATATGCGCATGAAGTTTGTCGATGAGTCAGGGGTTGCAAAAGTCCAAGAGAACCAATCAGGCGTCAAGAAGGATGAGGGCGTTGCCCGTGCCATCTCAGTAAGCTTTGCGCACATGTTCGCCCATTTCTCTAAGCAAAACTTTAAACGTTTTGTCAGTCATTCATCGACCCCGCCTTATCATGGAAAGATATTCCTTGGTTCAAGAGCATCACGAACAGTACGCCCTAAGTTCTCTTCACCACCTCTCGGATTGTTGATACCCCCAAAGTGCCTATCGTGCTCAAGGGTGTTGCCACGCCAGAAGATGTTTTGAAGGCATATGACTACGGCCTTGCTGGCATTGTCCTTTCCAACCATGGTGGTCGTCAACTCGACACCGCCCGCTCCGGCATCGAGAACTTGGTCGAGGTCGTGGAAGCGTTGAAGACCCGGGGTCCTTGGCCAAACCCCAAATTTGAGGTCTTCGTTGACGGTGGCATCCGCCGTGCATCCGACGTCCTCAAGGCAATTGCGCTCGGAGCCAAAGCCGTTGGCGTAGGGCGTGCTTTCATGTATTCGTTCTGTGCATATGGAGAAGCGGGTGTTGAAAAGGCCATTCAAATCTTCGGGGTACGTATGTCCCAGTAGCGACAGACGTCATCGAATACTGATCATGAGATGACACTGGGTCATGTTTAGGACGAGCTTCAAATGGGAATGCGTCTCATTGGTGCCCGCACCATCGACGAATTGACTCCGGATTTGGTTGACGCGAGTGGGATCCATGCACACGTTGGGCTGACGCCGGCTGATAACTTGTTTAACACGACGTGTACGTGTATCGGCTACTCGTCCACTTTTCGGCTCATAACCCTTCTTTTTTCTTTCCGTTGTAGACCAACCCTTGACTCTTGCGCAGTTCAAGACTAAACTATAAAACGGAGTTACGATCATTCTGTATAGAACAAACTATCCACCTCCATATTCATCCTGTATATACTGGTTTCATAAATCGCATAACGTCTTCCCTGTATTCAAGACGGCTAAGTGGCTCCGTTCAGCCACACTCCCATGAGGTGGTCAGGGATGTCTAAATAAGCGCAAGAGTGTGTCAGCCACTGTGACTCTATAAGGTGCTGTCTTTGAAGCGTAAATAATCGATGCGGACCAGAATCAGACCAAGACTACGTATCAGTTTGCCGTCGTGCGTGGCGCATCATATGTCCATTATAAGGATTGCTCACACATCTCATGTCATCTAATCCCCGAGATGGCGGACAGGATAATGAAAGCAGGGTCATTTCGTCGTTGATTGGTCTGGAATTTCTAAGGTTGCAAGCACATCTCTTTTCCAGCCTCAAGACGCTCGACCCCAAGTCTGAAAAGGGGAACATGCCAACTGGCGAGCACCGCCTGTGTTCCGGTGAAAGCCGTAAGTTGCTGGGACGATTCAGCGCACTTTGTTCGCAACTTCAACAGCGAAAAACGTTGGCAACACGGTGCAATGACACAGGTAATGACTTGCAAGGCATTACTTACTCGACATAGAAATGAAAAAACTGACACAGGTGCCTCCCGCAACATCAACCATGGCATGGAGTTGGTGGTGACGCCTGTAGTCCCCAGTGTCGCCGAGGACTCGACTTGTCTATGGGCATGAACGTCTTGGCACCTCAGGTAATGGCATAGTGTTTGAGCACTAGATTCAATTCCTCGACCTCATCGAGCAGTTCGAGATGGGATATCCTTCATGCAAAAGATGTCAGACGGACCAGGGCTGCATCCTCAGAGTCGCGTAGCAAAAAACTCCCCGCTCGTACTCAGTTTGACTGATGTATTTCTCACTTCGCTCAATGTCAGTGCATAGGAAAACGTGGAGCCGTGTCGAGTGAAACGTCCAGGTAGTGAATTGGCCGTAGGGTATGGGGTCGCGCCCGGTAAGGATACGTTCCTTGACTAGGCTTGCAACCGAGATGAAAGCAACAAGAGGGGAAGGAGGCCGAAACACCTGCAAGTTATGCAACATGACTTGACCAAAGGCGTCTTGACTGCTAAACATCTCATAGACGATGGCTCCGAGAATGCTCCCATCGTGAGTGGAGGCAAAGTAATTTACGAACCAGTTGATGAGGGCAGAAGACGACTCGGGCGTCATGTAAACCAACACACATTCAAAAAGTAAGAGGGTGGGGAGGGATGGTGATAGCAACCCATCGAGCACCGGTACTAGGGAACTGGATGGCGGGTGACGCAGATCGCACGGAGCAAGTGATACTTGTTTGAGTGGAGTGGAGTTCCACCCGATGCTTAGAACTTTGAGAAGACCCCTGGCTGCATCAACGTTGCAGGAACACCGATAGTAATACTCTCAGGTGAGCCCAGGACTGTGCTGAGCTCCCTGCTTTTGCGGATAGCCATCGGTGACGAGTCGAGCTCAAAGTATGACCCCAAGACATGCGAGTGAGCCCAGTCTACTGAAAGTCACCACCATAACTCAAGGCAAGATCGAGGACGAAGCACGCACGCTTATGCACCAAAATCTTGTATCGCTCCCAGCTCCGAGGCTTACGATCTGGCACACCGTGTTCTGTCGTTCACAGAACTCCAACCATTGTTCAACGAGCGCATCGATGGACTTAAAACGTACGTAAGTTCCGATGTTGATCAAGGGAGGACGGGCAGGTTGGAACTGTGCACGAGGAACAAGACATGTGCCAATAAATGGGTTTTCAATATAACCCTTCGCTGCAGAGAGTCTTGCAAGAGCCGCGTCAATGTCGGTTTGGCGAATGGCGGCGTCTGCATCTGCACCCAGCGGGCCACTGGCACGTTCGCGACCGGGTGGTCGAGATGGGGGAAACATCTCTAGTTTCCAGGGTGGCAGCACGTGCTCGGTCCATAGACACGAAATTTGAAGTTCCTATTTGAAGTATATTCGAGTCGGAGGATCATCGGTCACCTTCAGACTGACGAGCTTAGTTCTGCTAAAGACGGGTCGCCCTACGCTCTTGCAGTATTGAGCCAGTGGGTCAAATTGTTGGTCTACTGCTGACAGCAGAACCGGGGTTTTTCAGTTGAAGCAATGAATGTTGGATGTGCGCACGCTGAAGAGGACACTCAAGGGGAGGATAGTCATAACTCCGGCGGTCGAGGGGAAATCGATTCAGAAGTGACACGGCCAGCGTGCCGTTTTCTAGATACTCCTAGTCAGACTGCCAGCTTCAAAGGATCGAACATCGCGTCCTTGAGGTCACCAATCTACCATTGTCCACAAGCTAAGGCTGGCCGGTCCGTAGTCATGCATACTTTATCGAACAAAATTCTCATTCCTTCCCGCTTGCGCGCTCATCACCGAGCTCGTCTTTATCTACCCGCCCCTTCTCCGCGATCATTTGCCCACGTTCGGCGTTATCTGTAGACCCTCCGACAGGATGGGAGATGGCGCCGAAACTGTATCGGCTGGACCGTCGGTCGTCCACTCTTGGCGGCGGGTCTGGATCGTCTTCCGCTCTTTCAAACTCGTATGGGAGCACGATGGCTCTGTCGATCGCCACAGGCAGACCACGATGGCGACCACGTATCATGACTAAACAAAGAATGAGCTTCGACAAGGGTCGGAATGCCCCGGAGAGAGAGTAGTTTTGCTAAATCCATGGATGAGATGACAGACTCATCGTGAACCCGTATCTACACGTACGTTTGGAATGCCGAGGCTGAGTCCAACAGCTCCATACCCTGAAACTATCTCGAAGACTGGCATGTAACATCTTTGGTTAGCAGTGTTAGTAGTAAGTGCTCTTTCACGTACGGATCGTGAATATGTTAAACCAGCCTTGGATCTCTGGATTAATCAAGTTATCCCTCTACAGATAGAATATTCAGGGGCAAAAATACGGCGAATCGTCCGTTGCAAACCTCTATTATGCAGACCAGGAAAAGGGCTAGTGCCAACCACCACATGTCTTTAACGGGGAGGTCAAGGGAATACAACGTATGAGGTAAATGACTCCGCACCGAAAGAAAGCTGATGACGTGCATGCATCGCTAGGTAGCGACCCCACATTGCCATTCGTGACCCATTAGTTTGAAATGCATGCTCCGCCTCAGACAACTGGTCGTCTGGGTGGAATATCCCAAGTGACTGTTCTTCATACACATTTGTAGAACGCACGCTGTATGCACTTCAGCGACTTCCCCATCCCGAGGGCGATGCCACCCACCTCATTGCTATCGGGTCTTGAGGGCAAGTCGGTGTCATTAGTCCTTCGAAGCTCGACGAGCAACAGTATACGCACATACGCTGATGTACATCATGATTACATACATGACTCTGGATAAACAATAAGCACAAGCAACCATGGTGGATCAGCCGAGCAGACATACTTGACAGCTGGAGCCAATGCAGCGACGGGAATGATGGCGAACCCCGAGGCACGGACGTCAGTGGCTTGTAGTAATCCTACTGCGAATCGAGTTCCTAATGGAATCGACTCGATTTCTGGGATCCCGATGTCGAGAACCATGAAGCAGAAGAAATCTATGGAGCTGTAACGCACCGAATTAGTCAAACATCTGACATAGATAGGCAACATAATCACTTTAGCAGTACTAGAATAAACAAGAGAAACCAAGTTTGATGAGCCGGAAACAGATACACGAAGCAGCGTCGTGGATGATCGAGAAGAAAATGTAAGGTCTCGTAGAGGCGAGACCGACTGGGTATCAACTTTGCAATGGTCCAACTAAATCGACAGTTTCAATAAGGCGACAGTGATAGAAATGAACATGTTCACATCATAAATCGCAGACTGCACACAAAGAGTCATTGCAGAGATGCGTGCGGAGAAACGATCACTTACAAGATAGGCTTGAAGTATACAAAGTCACAACTTTATCGTTTCGTAGAACCAGAAAGTAAAAAAGGACTCACGAAACCCGTATTACCAGCTAAGATCAAGAAGATCATGAAGAATATCATTGGATAGGCTGTCTGAAACGGAACCATGGACTGATCCACAAGGGAAAATCCAGTATTGGTGTATGTCGAAATGACCTGGAAGAGGGAAAACCTGTGGAGTCGAACACCGACAGTCTGATCAATGTCGGCCGCAAGTTGCGAATCGGACTCACCATGGGGTTTCCACTGGTCGAATCAATGCAGGAGGAACAAAATTATTGGCCCACTTTGGCATAGCCATGTAGGGTGCAATAACAACGAACGCGACGAGCTGGCTCCCAAAGTGATACTATTTCCATCGCGTAACCGATATTGTCAGTCGATACGCGTGCCCTGCCATGTGAGATACTCACCAGCGCAACCAACCACAACAGTGCGTTCAACCCGCGATACTCCACTCCACCTAGTTCCTCCAACTGTTCATTGGTGAGCATCTGAAAGGCGGAATTGCGTCCCACAATTGCGTCAAAAGTGATATACGAAACCGGTTTGGAACCCTGCGGTATGTTTCCAATAGCCCCAGTAATGGATGCTGTCCGACCCAGTTCCCCGCCCGAGAGAGCTGTCGTGGCCGGGATCGTCACGGTCCTTCGAAGATGATTCGCTGCCCCGGGGAACAAACGCCGGAAAAGCGTGCCCAGTAGCTTGTGCGGCATAGGAAAGCCCCCAAAACCGGTTTGGCTGGCTTTCGACTGTACGAGTCCCCCTACTGGGTCAATGATAGATAGGGATGCGTGTTGGGAGAGGTTCCGCGTCAATGATACCTGTGACCGTCCTACGCCAGGGTATCTGCGAGAATACGAAGTATCGCGCGAAACTTGCCTTCTAGGGCGTTCATCGATAGAAGGATCTCGCGCGGCATCACTATGTCTGCTTGGAACGGCACTCAGCGGTAGATAGTGACGAGCTACGGTTGGAGCGAATTCGACGGTCGTCGTGCGAGGCATTCCAACTGCAGTGGGAGACAACTGTGGCGGACTAGTCTGAAGCATGCTAGTATCGAGCAAACCCAAGCCGGCTAGAAAGCGAGGCAAATCAATGTACAATTCAAAAATAGGCTATTCCACTAACAGGAGACGGGGTGATCACTCCCTGAAGTGACCGCGCTGCGAAAACTCCTTAAAACGTCAATACCTAGTACAGGACCATCACATAGAACCACGTACGCGGTCTGCGCATCTTCTGCCTGTGCGTTTACGTCTTTTGTTGCTCCAGGGCTGATTGGAGACTCCAACCGAACGGGGGACGATGGCTGATCAGCCAACTGCCCCTTCTCCTGGCCGCCGCTCCCAATCCTGGTCGACAGCCTCTTGAGCGGCATCGTGATCCCTTCACTGATCCACCCATTCGGATCGACGCGTTTCGGCGGTGCGTCCATCCTGCGGATCATGTCCGTCCGGAGCTTCTTGTGCATCTCCTTTTCCCTCGGCGTAGAAGAACCGTCCTCGCTCGTATACTCTTCCGCCACGGGACTCAATCCGGTTCGACGACGAAGGAGTGACGTCACACGCCACCCGAATGGACGTCTCGTTCCGGTCGCACTTGCCAATTCAGGAGGCTCTTGGGTTTGCGTCTTGGACGCAGCCCGGCGCGCGGCTTCCGCCCGAACGATATACTCAAACTTTTTCGCAAAGAAATGCCTGTCCGGTTTCGTCAATGTCCATGTCCATGTCGATGACAAAGCGGACCGTATACGGATCTGCCTGGACGGCCGACCGAACGTAAAAACGTTGGACTGACCTCCGGATGTAGACCATGAACCACGACACGACGACCTGTCATAGTCACAACGTATTCGCTTTTCGTGTCACCACCTTCTCATGTTATCTCGTGGATTCTTGCTTACCGGACTTCCCACGCACATCTGGACGAACAACAGGACTTGTTGCCAGGGTGTCAGCTGGCTCAGGTTCACCGTCGCAAGACCACAGACGGTCACAGCGCTGACCGAGTTGAAGAGCGCATCGATGTATGGGATAGGATACCTTCCGTTGGACGTATATAGGACGACGGAGCAAATCAAGGGGGTAAATGTGCTGGAAGAAGTAAGTAAAAGTCAAACAGGGGTTCAAGTTACGCTAGACATGTGAGCGCACAAGAAGAGCAGATGTATGCGGAAGAAATTGAGGTTTCTCCGAAGGGTTGTCCAAAAGCCTGGGTTGGCACTCGAGCCAGGCATACCGCCGGACCACGAGAAACTTTGGTGATTTGCAAGTTGTGTTAAATGTGTCGAGTGGAATGACAGTTTGTTTGGTTCAAATGGGCGGGGTAAACGGACTGACATCACTCCAGTTCCACGTGCCAATGGTCTCAGCCCATCCAGCTCCGACAGTCAAGCAGGTATCTGTTCAAGATCCGACTCCACTGGTTCGTCATCTGAGTGTATTGCGTGCGAAGTACCTGATGTGCTGTTGGCTATAGCTAATGCTGTATATGTAGGAAAGCAAACAAAAGTAGGACCGTGCTATGTACAGATATTAATGCAGAACATCCAGGACACGCGAGCCACCGTTAGAGAACGAAACATGGGTCATCTGCAAATGATCATAATGGAAAAGGAAGAGGAAAAAGGAAAAAGCAGACCGCAACCGTGCGTGGCCCCAATAAGAGAACAAGGATGCGAATGTGAAGGTGGGGGTGAAAAAATGCATGCAGCGAGGAAGTGTGTCCGTCATGATGACATAAGCTGGAGTAACTTGTCACTTTCCATCGATTTACCAGCAATGCGGGTCAGCCTTTCCTCGTCCTTGTCGAAACATGCACCCTTGAGCATGATTGCCATAAACTTGAACGCATTCGGGGCGTCAATAGCAATATCGTCCAGGAACTCCGCCATTGGCATAAAACCAGCTTCAAACACCTCAAAGGAACACTGGCCCTTGAATGCTGCTTGAGCAAAGAATTCCGAAACAAGAACTGCGTCGGCCTCCTTGCTCTCCAGAGCATAGGTCACCAACTTGTCGACAAGGTGGAAGCGGTGTTCCTCGGGAAGGTTCGTGAAGTAGACATCTGCTTCGTCCATACTCCGGACAGCGAAGAACTCTTTAACGTCCTCATCGATCTTTTTCTTCGCCTCAGCTTCTGACATCTGAACAGGTACCTCGGGCTCGTCCTCAGAAGCAGGAGGGGGCGTTTCCTCGGCGGGAGTGGGCTTCGAGCGAGGTAGGAGCTGCAACTTCTTCCGCTGGATAGGTTCTGGCGCTCCCCCCTGCCCAAGGTCCACCGAGGGCTTCCGGCTCGGAGGTCGGCTGGATTTAGCAGTGGGATCGACCGCCAGTTCGGGATTTTGGCTGAGCATGTGGAACATGTTTGAATTCGAGCTCGACCGAGATAGCGAATCGCGCTTGTTGTCCTTCTTGGTGAAGACGCTGCTGGGACCCATAACCATCGGTGCAGCCTTATTGATCTTACCAAATTGTGACAAGTCGCCTGCTTTCGATTGTGGCCGAGCGACCGAGCCTCCAGCCATAGTCCAACCGTCGGGTCCAGATTCCAGATTTCGATCACCACCACGTCTTGATCCACCTCTAGACATGCTGAGTTGACGTTGGTAACTCTGGGCCTCTGCGGCTGCCTTCTCCTTTGCAGCCTAGACCCCATTTAGCCACTTGCCACCACAACAAACACACATCTCAAATACGTACAGCTTCATGAACAGCAGATATAGTGGTGGGCGCGATAACAGCGCCGCGAGATACCCATTTCCGATCACGGAGCTCGATTACATCCTATCGCGAGAAAACAGATAAGGAAGAGCTCAGTAACACACGAAAATCGGTCGTTACCTGAAGCATGAACTGCATACGTGGGCTGACGTTGAGGCTCTTGCAAAGCTCCTTCATCCGCGTAAAGTACACGTCCATATGTGCCCTTGCCTTCGGGACATCAAGTAGCTGACCGACTGTTTTCAGCAATTGGCATAGACTTTCAATTTCCTCCTCTTCAGGATTCTCAACGTTGCCCAGGAGCTTCTTGACACACTCGTGCATGATACGTTCCGTGAGCATCTGGAGCTTGAAGAGTTCACCGATGAACTTGATGAGACCAAGGCCTTGACGTTTCGCCTTTTGGGCAGCATAATACTCGTCCGAATAGAGTTCGCTCTCATCGCCCTTCCTCTCGTTGGCGGCCTTGATAGCTTGATCATCGGAGGCTTTGGCCGCCGCAGCCGCAGCCGTCGTCTCTTTGGCAACCCAACCACGCTCAAAGTCTTCTTGACAGCGATTGAGAAGGTACTTTCTGAAGAGCTGACCACCGGTGATGGGCTTTCCCTCCGTGTTCCTGATACCATCGTCCTGAACTTCGGGATTGATTCTCTCCATCATCTTTCGGCAGAGACGCGCATACATCTCACTCCATGCGGCCTCGTCCGTCGCCTTCTCGAACACGAACCTGATGACCTGGATGAGCGTCCGACCGTCCTTTTCGTTCTCGCTCTTGTTCGCCCAGGTGATGATTTGGTCAGAGATGGAGTCGAACTTCTCCATGGTAAGTTTGTTGAGGAGAGCCCTGACTTTGCGATCCACGACTTCGGGAGAATCAGTGTCGGCGGCTGGCTTGCGAACAGTACTCGAAGCAATCCAACGATTTGCAGATATCTCGAGGGGAGCAACGAGCTCGAGGGCAGCCCCAAGAATAGGCACAGCACCTGGGGCACCGAAACCTGATCCCTCACCTTGGTGAGAAAGAGCAAACTTATTCGCATCCGGACGCTTTTCGCCGCGCCTACTTCTAGTACGGTTGCTGCCCATAGGATGCCCACCCGGACCACCTTGAGAAGTTGTTCGCGCCATAGGAGGACGACCCAACTGCAAACCAGCGGGGCCACCACTGGCCGAAGCGGAACGTGAGCCGATCGATTGCATGTAACGTTCCTCACTCGTAAGCTTGCTTGTCGGGGTGGAGAACTGACCCATAGCGAAAGGACTAGGCGCAGCACCTGGCTTAGCACTGAAGCCGCCAGAGATCCCGAGGCCGACCGAACTTTGACGAACGGGCGGGGCCATCGCACTTGCTGGCGGGCGATGGCGTCCTGAACCACCACGAGACATGCCCATGATTGACTGATCCACGGGTTCAATACCTAGGATGTCCAGTGGTGGAAGGTGAGGTGGCTTCTCCTTGCACAATTGCATAAACTGCATGAGGAAGTCGCGGTCGTACCTGTAGGAAGTTGAGCAAATCGGAAGAGAAGAGCACGAACGATGCTTGTGTACCTAAATTTACCGTCCTTCGCGTCCTTGTTGAGGTCCTCCCTAGGGCTTCTGACACCTTCGGGGTACTCAATATCTTGAAGTCTCTCAATGTTTCTTGCCGTCGCCAACGCGGAGAGAGGAGGAGCGGACATATCCCTCTTCGCCGCATTAATGTCAAGGGGGCCAGGGCGTCGTCTTGGGATCTCCAAAGGCGGTGGCATGGATGACGTATCTATCCGCAGGGCCTCCTTTGGAGCCTTCGGAAGCTTGCTGGCAAGATCACCATTGACCTGGGTCTCCACGATTTCTCCGTTTTCGATAACCTCTCCCTCCTCAGGTTCCTTGGAATCATCAGTGGGAGATTCGACGACGTCCTGAGCTTCTTCGGCCTCTAACTGGGCCTCCTCGCGCTTCAGAGCTTCCTGCTGCCGCCGTTCCTCAGCCTCCCGCTCAGCGCGCTCTTGCTCCTCTTTCTCCTTCTCAGTCTTCTTCTGTTCCTCCTCAAGCCGAGCCTCTTCCTCCTTGCGTTTCCGCTCCTCCTCCTCAAGTCGTAACCGTTCTTTTTCCTCCTCTTCCTTCCGCAACCGCTCCTTTTCCCTTTTCTCCTCCTCTCTTTGCTTGGCTTCCTCCTTCCGTTTGGCCTCTTCTTCTTCCCTTCGTTTTCTTTCCTCCTCCTTCTTTGCCCGTTCCTCAACGTCCTTCTTCTCCTGCTCTAATCGTACCTGCTCCTCCCTCTTTCTCTTTGATTCCTCACTCTCAATTCTAACCGATGCAGTGCGACGACTGGTCGTAACTGGCGATGGCGGAGGAATCGGTATCGTTGGCGGTTGTGGACTATGTTTCTTCAACGCCTCTAGACTAAGCTCCGTACCGTCTTCGGCCTTTATCACGATTGCTTTGGGTACACGCGTAGTGGGAACGAACGCGGACGCATTGGTGTTAAGGGAACGAGCAGAAGGGGCAGCGGTGGTTGATGGTGTAGGAGGGGAAGAAGAAATACTGATACTGCTCGAAGGTTGGTGGGTGTGAGAGGGCGGCGGTTGTGGTGTATGTGGTGGGTGCGGAACGGCATGTGCCATGGTAGGGGTACCAGGGGGTAGACTAGGAGGCGGATTTCGAGGTGATAAGGGCATGGCGGGGTGAGGTGGTCCCTGTGTGGTTGGTGCAGGTGGGTGAGGCGTATGTGGAGTATGGGGTTGTTGGTGCATGGGGTGTGAATAGAACCAAGGGGTAGGCTGTCCATAGGGATCTATTGGATACTAACAACATGGAGCACTTAGGGAAAGAACGAATTGCTGGATTTTAAGAAGGAAATACATACATAATAAGATGCCCAAGGCATGGGTTGAAGAGGAACCTGTTGAGCAGGAACCCCGGTAGGAGGTTGGTGTGGATGTGGGGGGTGAGGAGCAAGTCGCGGACTAGCGGGAATCGGAGGGCCACCGGGTCCACCAGGGCCCCCCATGGGTCGAGGTGGGGCACCAGTGCCATTAGGCACGGCGCGAGAGAAGGCCGGTGAGCGCGGGCCGCCAGCGCCCTGCTGTGGTCGCATCCCCGGTACAAATGGCGTAAATTGGTGCGCACCTAGTTGGGAAGGCTGCGCAGGAGGTTGCGGAGGGTGCTGTCCAGACGAAGAGGGTTGATGATGTGGAGGCAAATTAGACGGTCGAGTTGAAGGAGAGGAAGTGTCCGATGACGGTTGTGAAGATGCAGAAGAAGAGCCCTGGAATAGCTTGGCAATGTCAGCTTTGCCAAGTGTGGGTTTTGTCGAAGCAGAAGTCGCTGATGAGGACGTGGCGAGGGTGGACGGCGACGTCACGCGTGAGGACGTTGAAGTGGACGAGGACGCGGGCCGAGCAGGAAGCTTCGAAGACCCAGCGGTCAAAACGGAAGCGGGAGATTTACCATTGACATGGGTGGATGGAGTAGCAGGTACGGATCCGAAGGACTTTACGCTTTCGGTTTTGACCACGGGTGTGGCTGCAGGTGAAGATGACAAGGGCGGAGAGGTCTCGTCTATGGAACCAAAAGTGACGGCGGAACCTGGGATAAATGATGAGGGCAGAAACGAAACAAGGAAGGGATGGAGACGATGATGTACCTTGTCGTACAGAGCCCACGTTACTCCGGGGGACACTGACGCCTTCTTTTATTGGCACGCCCTGGCCTAGTGCACTTGGACGGCGGGAGTGAGAGACGGTTATCGGCGATGGTGCATGGGAAGGAGCAGGAGACTGAGAACGCGGCGAGGGAGCTGACGAATTGCTGTTCGGCGGGGGGCCCTTTGCCCAAGCTGATTGCGATGGGAGCTGCGTTGGAGTCTTTGCTGATGCAGTCGAAGCTTTGCTCATTCTTGAGTGGGAGAAATTGGATGATCGGAAGACGGATCAAAGAGACGGACGTCAAGACGAGAGTGGAGAGACGCACGAATTTCGATGGACAGATATTTAGAAACAACAATCGATTTGTCGCGTGTGGTGGTCGTCAAGCGTGACCTGCCAGCAGGCGAAGAACAAAGTTGTGTGTTTGTTTTTTTTTCTGTCTATGAAAAACTGGCCCGTCGCTGTGGAACTGGGCGAGGGGAAGGGAGAGGGTGTCCTGTAGCCTGAGTTGGCTGTAGGGAAAGGACAGGGTGCAACTTGTCCGTGTGACTCAAGCCAAAAAATCAGCCCCCTACGCAGACCCCAAACACCCCTCCCCCGGCGGTACCGCACCTCCCCCCCGACTCGACTCATTCATTACGCATGTTCCCGCTTCATCATCCGACCCGTGAGTTTGATCATCAAGGCTTGAACCGAGAGACGGCGAATTTCGTCTGCTCGAGCGCTGTCCGTTCACCTTGACGTCATCACAACACGCCCGCAACAGCATGTTCGGTTACATGTCGCTTTTGTCCGATCGGGTCACATGCATTCCAGGGACCTCAGTCAAAGCGGCCATCCGAACACACATCTACAAGTAGACAACCAAGCTTCATCGCCATTGTCTTGATTCTAATCCAGAACTACGCTAAAGTACAATTGATATTTATTAAGGATGGAACTTCGCGACTTTACGGGTCGAGTGAGGTGTGGGATATACAGCCCTCGGGCATGTGCCAACCGATAGAACTTGGAAAGGACCTTGGTTGAAACGTTGGCGTTCCTGCCCATGAGGAAGAGTAACGGTCGTTTACACTTGCAACACATGCTGCCCAGCATCAGCTAACACACATCAATGATCGATGAGATCTGAGACCCCACTCTGAGGATCCCACTTCCAGCCAATCCAGGAGACGTGTATTTTCGCAGCCCAGGCTCTATTCGCTGCTACAATCAGACTGTTGTCTCTGTACTTTGCACACTCAGTCTGTTACAGTGTCAAATCCATCCGAACTGCGAGCGCCCTATGCAAGCCGAACGCACGTGTCAGGGTAATGACTTTGCAACGGCATCCTAAAGGGCCTCACAGCTACTCGATTTGGAACATAACTCCACCGGCGTCTTCCTGGGCGTACCGCGCAGGCTCAGCAACCTGGAAGAAGTCCAGATCATGGGTATCCTTGAAGTGTCTCACTACAAGACGAAGAACGAACCAGAAGTCGGAAAGAAACAACGCGACGGGTAACACAACGAAGATAATTCATTATCGAAGTCCGAGTCATCGAAGGAAAGACGCGCAATCCAGAGAAACGTGTTTCCATGACCTGATGATATACATTCGATAGAATCAGCAAGCCAATGCTAGAGATCTCGGGTTGATATCCCCACAGCGGCTGCCGGACCTGGCCATTGGGTGTCAAAAAAATCTCAAGAAGCCAGTCAGGCGCTCACCGCCGTACTCTGCTTACTAATGTCAAGGACAACAGATCGCTTCTCCAACCGAGATACATCCCCGATACAGAGATTTTGTCGAACACCACAAGCAGTAGGTTTTCAATAATTGGGCTGGCCGCAGAAGGGTGGGTAACTACGCGGTATTTCGATGATGGGTAAGTAGCCTATGGCGGGTATGGGTCTAGACGGTTACGGTATGACATATCCTCGACTCCCGCCGACCGTGACACCGCACACCGCCTCCGCTGTGCACGGGCTTCACAGGTAGGCTAGTGCTATATTTTCTGTTTGTAACCCGGATCTCTGATCGTATTGCAATCCGGCAGCTAGAGCCAGTGTCCGAGTTTCCCAACATTCGTTATGCTTCGGCTTGCCAAAAGCCTCTCGACGAATGCTTGATACCGCCTTTTGGTTGCGCGACACGCGGGTTTCCGTCACAACGCGGGAATCGATCGCACCGCGGGTGGTGTCAATTTGGTCACGAGACCCAGACTCAGCAAGACGGATGTTACGAACTATCGGATGCGCGGGAACCGCGAGCTGGTGGACGACACAGACATACTTTACGTTCTTGTTGTTAAGAGTCGCAAGTGCAAATCGAACAGTATTTGATGAGGACTCTCGGGAGCCTTCTTTGAGCTTCGGGAACGCAAACTGCCGCCCTCCGATTATCCCCACAAGCTAGTCGACTGAAAGACGATAATCTTGAAGATTACGT
>JBBPLO010000137.1:0-31517 GCA_038089835.1 Retiboletus flavoniger
CCGAACACTGGCACCCAGTTTGCCATCGCCACCGATGCTTCAAAGTTCGCCTCTGGAGCTATCCTCCAACAGCTCGACCCCAACGGAGAGTGGAAACCCTGCTCCTATATATCCCAGTCGTGGCCAGCAATAGTACATGATCAACATGGCGACCATGACCCTAGCCCACATCGATGAAGAGATTACTAGACAAAAGCTCGTCTTATGCAACCTCTATACTCAAAGAAATTTCCTTTCCCCCATCTCTCGCCTCCCAACCGAGACACTTGCAGCCATATTTGTCCATTGCGCTCGCGACTATCACTACGAACACCCTGGTTATGCTACTCGACGTGTGCCTACTTGGGTCAACGTTTCATACGTTTGCCGTCATTGGCGGGATGTGGCTCTAAATTTCCCGACTCTTTGGACCTACGTTTTCATGACGTCACAGCGTTGGACACAGGAGTTATTGGCTAGATCAAAGCAAGCATCATTGAAGATATGCCTAAATTTGGGCTCCAGTCGTCAAGGGAACCCACTTTGGGAATTGCACTTTGTGGAGCAAGTGATGAATCATGTAGATCGCATCCAAGAGCTCCGCCTTTGGCTTATCTCTACGTACAGCGAATTTCTTCCCAAGCTTTCCTCATACGCTCCGCGCCTGCAAATTCTGGAGATATTCGCGTTTAAGGACACATCTTCTAAAGTGCGGTCCTCCGTGCTCTTCGAAGGAAACACTCCAGCCCTCCGTACACTGAAGCTCTCACGCTGTCCGGTGCCATGGTATGCACTCACGCTGAGCGGGTTGACAACCCCCAGTCTGCACGATGTTCCTGCTCGCATTCAACAAAATATCGTGGAGTTCCTTGGCGTTCTGAGTTGTATGCAAGACCTCGTACATCTATATCTCGAGGAGGCCCTTGCTAGTGCTCATGATTTCCTCTCAAGTGAAGAATTCAAGGCTACTCCAAGAATCAATCAATCTCGTCTCTGTCACCTTTTGGTCATTGCTCCACTCTCGACGGTTGTCGTATTTCTGTCTTGCGTAAACATCCCACTGAAAACAGAACTCAGGCTGGAATGCCAATTCGAAGACGGTCCCCCCCCTGATGATTACACTCAACTGTCGTCCCTTCTTATACAAAGATTTAACTCATCTGATGATCCGGCACTCGCTTTCCCGACAGTTCGTTCACTGGCAATTGACATGCGTCTGCCAGGGCTCATCTTAAGTTCCTCGGAACGCGAATGCCACCCCTCCTTCGTGATATCACACACACGATGGGGCCATAACATTCCCGTCGTGGTTCGCCTCGATTGCATGGGGTCGATGGCGCGCAATAACCAGGAACGTACCATAAGCGATATTTGTTGCTCCATACCCTCGACAAACGTTCAAAGCATTCACTTCATCCATCCCCCGTTCTCGCCGGGCATTTGGAGGAAGATACTGGGACAGTTTCAATGTCTGCGGCACATCAAATTGAGTCAAGGCCACATGCCGGACATAGCTTCCGTACTCTCCCTTCCCCCCTAGGATCATATGGAGAACCAAATTGGACACATTGATCAAGGTTCAAACCAGATGTTTGCACCGGCTTTGGAGGAGTTGGAGTTTCATGACATGCAATTTTCGACACTCACAAATCCGGAACGTTATATTTTGAGTGGGTGGGGTGATAATCCACAACGTCTCTATGATGCTCTCTGCACCCGCAAAAAGCCCCAAGGTCAACTCCACATAACTCAATGTCGCGTACATGGACGCAACGGGGAGAAATCATTGGACTTGGTTGGGTGGTGAGAGGGGGGTCACTTCCACGTAGTGGAAAAGTGCACCCGAAGCATCGTAGAGGATGGCTCCGAAGACGAATATGAACCAGCATTCGAGTAACGTATTTACTTGCTATGCCTACTAGTAGTACCGTGCTGAACGTGGTTTCGGGTACCGAGTGAAGTCACTGTCTCCTCTTAGTCGGAACTGGACTAGTCTGTCATGTACTTACTACCATTCCATCGGGACAAGCAGAAATGAATGTGATACATAGGCTCCGCCCTCAGGCTTTTCCATGTTAACGATAGGACTACCGAGCATCCGCACGGTGTGGGACAAGAAAGAAGCAAGATAATCATGCAGACCTCGAACGCATTTCCCCTTGCAGAAGTGGTATATATGTCGAAGATAGTAAGACAAGAAGCGAAGAGTAGCTACAGTACACGAGGAAGACTCAGGTCCGCACATACAGCAATAACTTAGAACGATCACTGGTAGTCAGGAATGGAGGAAACGAAGAAAAATAAAACGGTAGAAGATCACAGCGAATCGACTCGGAGATAGTCCCTGTAGCCATCGTACGCCGCCCGCGCGTCGTTGTATAGTATGTCTAATAAATCTTGTTCCTGCTGCGTAAATCCGACCAGGTCCCCGACTTTGCCTGCGAGCTGGAAGGACTGGTCATTGGGGTGACGCAATCGCGCAAGGACCGTCGCCTTCCATTGCTTCCACACCTTGGTGTCGTTTGGGAGCAGCTCGTTGAGAAGTCCCGTCGGGTCTTGTAGTTGCAAGACCAAAAGCATGAAGACGACTGCGGTGGTGCGCGTGCCCAACGTGTACCTGGTGAATGTCGGATTCTCGAGTACCCTCTCGAACAAGAGCTTCCGATGAATCTTCTCCTTGTCCAACGAAGAAACCCAGGTGTTGTACAACGCGGAGACACCCAACGAAGTGAGGAACATGATCTGACCGAACAGCGATGCTTGGGCGATGAGGAAGAGTTGTGTGATGGCTTGAATGAGGAAGAGGAACGAACACCACCGTATGAGGTAGTAGTGGCCTTCGCTCGAGAAACGAAGGGAGAACCTGCCACGGGTGATCGAGTTCACGGCACCTTCTGTTCCTCTCAACAGGACAATGTCCTTGTCCGAGCTAAGGATTCCGTCACCTGCGGGAGACCCTTTGGCAGGCTCTGGATGGTTGAACACAAAATCTGCAGAACCGAGGACGAGGCAGGAGACACCGCTCGCGACGATCCCCACGAGGATCAACGAGGATGCATACCAATCCTGGCAAACAGCGCAAACAGCGCATGTGCCAATGCTGGTGACGATGGGGAGGCTGGCAGAGAGGAGGGTGAAAGCGCTGCTGCGCGCAGGGGATATCTCGGAGGGAGGGGCTTGACCGAGATCGACGATGGTAATTCCGACTGGCTGCGTCTTCCTTCCCGGGATTACTTTCCCTTCCGAGCTCCAAGCGGTACATTCTTTCATGAAGAGAGCAGCAAGATAGCCGGTCTCTTCGATGACGGTCCCCGAGTGTGCAGCACGGAACTTGGGCCCCTTGCAACTGTCCACTCCAAGTAACGACGTAGGGTCCATGTGGACGCTCTTGGAAAGGGACTTTGTGGAGCGGCTACCACCGAAAATGCTGCGCAAGGACGCAGATTTCGTGAACGAACTAAATGCCTCGGATACCTGGAATGAGCCAGGGTTATTGTACCAACCCAGCCAACGCTTGTTCCCGTAGACGTGTACCGCAGTCATAGCGGATACGGCGTCATCTCCGCCCAACAGACCTACTACGCCAGACATATCGAAGGAAAGGTGGGACGGCTTGTCGAGTGGCAATGAAGGCATGACGGTGGAATAGCTGTCAGACACGCCAGATACGAGAACCTGAGGGATGTACATAGTAGCGGATTAGAGCTGAGAGTGAAGAATATGATGTGGTGTGGCGTCAGACGAGTCGGTGTAACTTCAGAGGAATGAGGGGATACACTGACCTGCTGGATAGGATCTTATAGCCAGAAAAATCCTGTACACCGCCGTTGAGATAAAGGTCTATCCATGCCCTACATCCTGACGATATTTCCCGCTGGATTCAGCATCACAGAGGAAACCAACGAAACTCCTTTCTAGGTGATTCACGCACAGCATCTTAGTATTGCTCGTGGCCCGGTTTACTCCTACCTATTACGGTCATCCTTGATTGCCTCTTCTACGATCTGGTGGTTTGACAGAACATCGAAGGCGCGGCCTTCTCGCATTCTACTGCATTGCGGTGAGCACAGGAAGTACCACAATGCCGTCATGAAAAGGCATGGGACCGAGGAACAACGTCATTTATTGCATAGCCTCAGCCCACGCGGTGCTTTGGCTACTAGTAGACGCTCAACAAGCGGCAACTCATATGCTTCTCATAGCAGTGCATACAAGTTACTCGGAAACTCAACAATGCATTCTGCATATGCAGCTTGTACTGCCGCGGAATCTGATTTCATCATATCCTGTGTGAGCTACGAGGCCTGCCAGTGCTCATGAAGCCCTCGATCGATCAGAATGATGGTGATGACTAGTACTCGGCTACTAGCAGTTACAGTACCCATCTTGAATGCGAGCGCTTCGCACCCCACCTTTGGAAACCCCCATATAACAGACACAATTTAATTTGAGCCCCACGCTTTCGGTGGTTGCGCTTCCATGACGTGTGCATGGCAATGTATTCAAAGGTTATTGGACAAGCATAGATTATACAGCTTTGAGCTTATCTTCTATGAAGAACTTCGAAGCACGTGGGAGACTACCAGCAGGTATTGGCAGGATCACAGCATCTCGGATCCCCCACAACCACTGAAATTTGAAATTTGAAAGCTGGTACTCATTTACTGAAGCACGATGCCTCTACAGTATTGGACATGAATGCGTGCTACCCTAGCTCGAAAACGACTGCTGTACACGATGCTGCTGAATCGTATTCTGGTCCAGTATGGTTTCTCGTCCGTGATCGTGACGTGTCCCGATCGTCGTGCTCTACTATGAACGTCTCATCCTGGCGCCAGCCTGACGCTGGTATGCACCCACCCTACCTTCGTTCGTTGGGCCGACCAACGACAATGATAAATGACCTGACACCCCCCAATCTCTTTCATAAAAACGGCACGCTTTGCATCTCACCCGTCGCCAAGAAATCCTCGTCGAACGCCTCCTCCGCGGCTTCCTCCTCGTTCTCGCCATCATGCATGTACCCTCCTTCTTCTCTTTCCTCTCCAACTTCGTGCCCCTCACCCTCATCATCGTCCAACCCGAAGTGCATGTCATCCAACGACCCGGGCATACTCGACATACTCGTACTCCGTGGCCGCCTTCGCTTCTTCAGCTCCCCATCCTCCCCGACATCACCTTCGTCCTCAGAATCCAGATACGTCGAGGATGCCGACATCGACGACCGCGAAGGAAAGCTCCCACTCCCACTTCCACTCCCGCTTCCATCGTCAACACCATATGACGACTGCGTAAGCGCCACTAACCGGCTACCCAACCGCTCGAATGACGACATCTGTCGCAGGTGACTACTCCGGTGTCCACCGCCATCCAGTCCACCACGCACCACTTCCGCAGGCGGGAAAGGCTGCTTCGGGGGAATAGGCTGTCTGCCTCCGACGAGGCTGAAATTGCGTAGACGTGCGAGAGCGCTTTGCGAGGACGTGTCCGAGCGTGCGCTCAGCGTTGGCGAGGGAGGTGTCAAGTCCGGCAGAGGGAACTCTTGCACGGGTGGTCGCCAATAGTTGAAATCGGTATAATCAGGTGCCCATTTGCGGTTGATCGGTGGGAACATTTGGTCAACGAGGTCGGTCATATGGATATATCTAAAAGAAAATGATGCCATTTTATGAATATGTCAACCCGGTACTGGACCCGCCCGTACAGGGAAGGAGCCAGGCGACTCACGAAGACTTGTACCCTGCCAACTCCAGGAGCTCCATCTTGACCTCGCCAGTCGGGTCGATCGTGAATATCCGCGCACTTGGTATGTTGACGCTCCGATATGACAGCGCATCCGTGATACGGTTTCCAAAGCCAGCGTAAAATGGAGTCCGTGGACCTTCTCCAAACAGCCTCTGAATATCTCGAAGGCAAGCCATCTTAAACACCTCGGGTTTGCGCATGATAACCTCGCTGTTCGTGGGTTCGGTCGCAAGTCAGCGAGCCCTCGGGGTGGAATGATGACCAGGGTGAAGCAATAAACAGACTCACCGGTGAAGAGATGTTATCAGTCTGTCTGGACTCATGATGACAGGACCTTCGGGGAGTTGGTAATCATTCTGTTTGACTCCTTTCAGATAGTCTCTCGTCGAATCTGCTTGACCGATAGCACGAGACGTGAGGTATATGATCTTGTACCCATTCCGAGTGATGTCAGTGTACAGCTTCGCCACTCCGAGGTGCGTCCAGTCCCGCCCTATCATCGTGAATAGATGACCAAGACCATCGGATCTATATGTACAATGAGTAACCCCAACGCTCAACTATCTCGAGTGAAGAAAGCGAGCGCACTTGGTTATGGTTCCATCGATATCCGAGACGACGACATGGTCTGTCGAATCCCAAACAAATATACGTGCTGTGCACCCCGAGACGCCGCTCGTAGAGAGCGAAAACGTGATCGTGTTCGCGCCGGGTTTCAGGTTCAAGAATTTCTGTTGAGCCAATAGAATGAGGACTATGAACGGTCATGTATCATTCAAACTGACGAGTTGATCTGACGACAACCGCAGTGTCTTGGCAAATTTCTTCTCCTTCCTCGCCGTCAGGGTGTCTAAGACAGGTTGTATCGTGGGTGACGGGATAGTTACAGGTGTGGTCGCCGGGGCCGAGGCCGATGGAGGGGGTAAGTGGGAATACACGTGGACCGGCTTACTGAGCTTCTATAAACGACATAAGCACGTCCCAGCTCAAGGATAAGCACAGATATCAACCTGATCCGGTGGTAGAGTAGCAGCGTCTCTCAAAACTGGTCGTTCCGAGTCGGGAATATCTCGACTTCGACTCCACCACCTTACCCAACTGGACGTGGATGTACGCGTAGACACCTGAGGTGGTTCTGAACCTGCTCGTTTGGGCTCCTCACGCTCGTCTGAAGAGAAGAATAACTCTTGTTCAGTCCGAAGAGGTGGTGGAGGTGATGAAGGTGGTGACGGGAATGCAGCAAGACGATCCCCCCTCGCCGTGGATGCCCATAGTTGTAAAGCATCCATCAACGGCGACCGTTCTGCACGTGTGATATACTGCTTTCCAGTCCACCGCATCACGAGTCGTTCGTCTCGAACCAGATTTTCGTCCGCCATTAGTTGTGCATAGTCGACGATCCCCTGGTCAAATGTACTTGCCCATTCTACTTCGTCTCGATCGTGTAAGGCGTCGGGTGAGGCTATGATACTGAGCTCGAAATCGACAGAAGTGCCATCAATCCAGACTTGGAATTTGGTCTGGTCGTCGTGCCGCGCCGTCATGTGTCCACTCGATCCAAACAGCTTCTCGTCCTGGCACTCACCAGGCTCTTGATTGCTAATTGGCCACAAAGGCGGCTCGTTATCCTGGTCGTTGACGTGTGGGAGGGGTGACCGGATGGTGTGAGGACTCCCCTCCAGTTCTGGTGGAACGCTGCGACTCCGCTTGAGTATAAGCTCATCCTCATCGAGTTCCGGACGCGCGTCGCCGCCTTTGCCCTTGAGTACTGATGGGGTAAAGTGAGCCTGAAGCGGAGATGGTTGAGGAAATGCCCCCCATTCCCAGGAGTATTCCTGCACCGGCAGGACCCCATCGGCCGTTAGGGTATCGTTCTTCGGAGCGATGTCGTCAGGAGATTCGGAGACTGCGCGACGGTTGGGGAAAGACGTTTGGAGATGAGATGGCACACTTGGCTTCGATGGTGGGAAGGGTATTTGCTGGTCGTTGCTCGTACTTGTGGAGATAACTTGAGTCTGCGATCCTGACTGCACAAACCTGCTCTTGTCGGGAGCGGGGGAATGATATCCAGCCATGTCGAGAGCCATGTCTTCATGTCATCACACGTCAGTGATCGCGCTCTGGTGAATACGTAATAAGACAACTTACCGTCGGTGTACTGAACACTTGGGGGTGATACTGCGGGTGCCTGGGGGAAATCGACTTCGACTGGAGGTGTCAGCGGCGCGGAATAGGACTGTCCCCGTTTGCGGAGCGGTGATACGCGGTGGTGCTGTGTCGCATTCAGGTCCAGGATCTCAGGCTCTGGAATCTTTGGGGCGACCTGTGGCGCTTCTGGGGTTTTGCAGAGGCTGACGGATGGGATCTCGTCCTGGGACGTCGTCTTGGTTGCTGTGAGTATTGGACTCGTGACAAGGTCTTCTGGGATGTCCTCTTCCGTCTCGAAGACAAAGAATGCTTCACCGGCATCCCCGATCTTCATGCTGAACGGGATGAGGTTGCCATTGACGGAGACGTTGACCTGGTAGAATAGAGCATTCACGACAAGCTCCGCCACGAGAAGGACCAGTTGCACACCTTCTTCTCGGCGGGACGAAGCACCTGCAGCTTGCCAAAGCGCACATGAAAGGGAGAGCATGCGAGAGCAACGTCTCCGTCATCAGCCTGTCTGCGTATGACGATGACATCGATAGCCCCGGTGAGCGTCGAGGGGTTGATATCTTTGTAGTATTGGTATGGCGCACTGATGGCGCTGACTGCACCACGCAAGTAGTTCATGCGTCGAGATGGCGGACGCTCAGGAGGGAGTGATTGAAACCCCCCAATCAAGACAACTATCGACCCTGCCTCGGCTATGACTGCACTTTTGGGGAAACACGTGACGAACGGCTTGGACAGCATCGCTCCTGTAATCATACAAATAACATATCTCGGTCAAGTTCCGACGTCACCAGTACCGACGTCGCTCGTTTTAAACACCCGTTGTTATCCGTCTCGTAGGCAATGCATTGTTGTCTTGGTTTTCCAGTGACAGGCGCATTGAAACTGAATTACCAAATTCTGACTAAAACAAAGCATATGGCTAATGATGGCCGGCAGCGAGATGGTCGTATATGGGCGCAATGGTGGGCTAAAGGGGGAACTTATCAGGTCATTGCCAAGGCGTGTAACTCCTCGGGACTCACCGGGACATTCCGCTCCCTGGACACACGGAAATAGTTTTGTGAACGAGAAAAGACATGATATCATGTAATACGCACCACTTCGTGCCACCTGGCATGCATGGGGCTGGAATAGTATATGTGAGGTCTAGGAAGGGGAACCAAACAGGGGATGATAACACACGAATATACGGGTCCGGGTGTTGCTTGGCCGCCAACTCGGCCTCCGCTTTCTGGAGAATCTCGGTCAAGGCTCTCGGGTCGTTCACATCACTAGAAAGCGCGGGTTCGTATGGCAAAATAACGAGAATACGCTGGACAACTCACCGGTTGCGCTCAAACTCTGCTCTGATCACCATGGCCCTTCCGCGCCAGATGTCTCGACGAACGACCCAGTCCAGCTCGTTCTTTAACATACGCCGGTAGAGCGACTTGACATGGGACTTGTGCGCGGCCGAGAACGACGAGGTCGACATTATGAACGATGGTACTGAAGAAACGTTGGACTAAATTCGAGTTCGAATTTACATGATAATACCATATCTGGGCTTATCGAATCTGTATTTTCGTAGATAAAATTTTGATTTGCCTCGTCGCTTCCGAGTCTTGAGTCAAAGTTGGGGTGAATCAAGATGGATCACCACTCGATACATTTACAATTTAACCAGCGCACGCCCAAGTCAGGGCCATACACGCCCACATCGCGATTCATGGAACAGCCTTCAAAAATCGCAATCGAAAAATACGCAAAACCGCCACCGCCAGCCAAGTCGACAGCACACGATGCTGATCAATCGCTGTCGCTCGCACTGCGTCCGATAGCGACCAATTCTCGTGTCAGGCAGGACGAGCAGTTCAAACGCGACATGTTTATCGCATTTATCAACAAGGCATTGCAGGAGAAACTCAATGTTCGTGTCGTCGTGTGCGCATGCCACCCTTGGCTGATCTCTTTTACAGGGCCAGAGCAAAGACTTTGATGACCTCGTCGACCAATTCAACCCAAGAAAAGTAGGCGGAAGTGCGACGTCATCATCCCAATTACGACTATGGATCCTCGCGCTCTCGCATGTGCTCTCCAGGCTGGAGAAGCGCCACGCATCCTTGGTCGAGGCCATCGTGAACCTGCCGTGGACGACGATGGACACCGCTTTCGTAAAGTCGTACACTATTTTCATTGGGATGCTCCTGAGCGCCAGGCCAGAATACCTTTCTCTCGTCCTCAGCAAGATCGCGCAGGGTCTGACTTACCGTACGTCATTTCTCGGCAACAATGGTTGAATCCGACATGACCTGTTCACATCTGTAGAATCTGGATTGCAAGCTCTCAATGCAGGTGGTCCAGAAAGCTCGGCGAGTCCATTGACGCGCAGTGTCGTATATGACCGCTTGCATCATCTCCTCCGTCACCTCTTGTCCCTCATACCCACCCTTCCCTCCACCTTGCATCCTCTCCTCGCTCGAAATTTCCCTCACAAGCGTCAATCACAAGTTACACAAGTAACGTATATACGCAATCTATTACGGGTCACGGAATACTGCTCCGAGCTAGCTGACCGAATACTGGCATTAATCATCGATCGAGCCCTTCAAATAGATGTGCGTACGGCCCTCGGTTCGACGTGTGCGATCCTGATGGGTGTTTTATTAGGTAGAAATCCAAGTAGAGTTGGAAGAACTTGAACAGGATGATGCGTCGGAGACTGGGGACTTGTTTGAATTCGATCCGTTCGATGTCGTTGTTGGTCAAGGTGATGACGAAGAATCTGATGTTGGAGATGATGATCTCGACTCCGACGTCTCGACCGATGTCTTATCCAACGATGGTTCTGCAGATGACGAGGAGCCTGACCTGCCGTCTAATGTGCGACACATGCAGGAGATGGTCAACAAACTTGACTATATTCTCAAACTGATATTCGATCATTTCAATCGGCTGCACTACGTCACCGAGTCATCCAACACACATTCCCCACCTAGTGCTCACCCGAGTAGTCCATTTTCACCACTGGACGCTCCTCGACCACCTTCCCCAGAATCTGGACGCGCGATGCGTGCTGCCCAATTTCATACCCTCTTGGCTATATTCGACCGGGCCATCATCCGCACTTTCAAATCCCGATATACCCAGTTCCTTGTCTTTTGGTACTCTTCCCTCGATCCCGAATTCAGCGACCTTTTCCAGGGTTTACTTGTCGAGAAGGCGCTTCTCGGGCAAGACGTACCCACCGTGACCCGTGCCGCTGCAGCAAGCTATATCGCCTCCTTTGTCAGCCGTGCTCAATTCGTCGATCGCGAGGGCGCGCGCAGAATGGTGGCCGTCTTGTGCGCATTCTTACAGAGTCACTTGGATGCGTTCGATAGTATCATACAGACAGGACAAGAACCCCCGGGTATAGGGCATCACAGCGTATTTTATGCTATTGCGCAAGCCATCTTTCTCATCTTTTGCTTCCGGTGGAGGGATCTCGAAGAGGAGTTTGATGAGATTGAAGAGTATCAGGGCAGGAAGAAGTGGATGAACGAGTTGGACGTCGTGCAACGAGTGATCACCTCTCCTTTGAACCCCTTGAAGGTCAGCTATGCCATCATCCCCATCCTGTCCCTCTTCGCTCACGTCTCACGTGGATGTCAGGTCTGTTCGCCGAACGTCGTGATGCAATTCGCGCGCGTCGCACAAGCGACCGATTTTGTGTACTGCCATTCCATCATCGAAGCTAACAGGCGATCAGAATACAACCCGAGTCCGGGATCGCTCCCGCTTTTGCCCCGCGTGAGCGGTGAAGACCTCGTGTCTGCGGAGCTACATACGTTCTTCCCTTTTGATCCGTACAAGCTTCCGCGCTCGAGTTCGTATATACAAGGGATGTATAGAGAGTGGTCGTCTGTCGCGATTGGAGGTGACGAGGAGAGCGATGAAGAAGAGAACGTGGAGGATGTGGACGAGGGTGATGGGGATGAGGAACGCAACGGGGTTGGAATGCATTCTGTCAACCCAAGCGACGGAGTGACGCCCTCGGTGGCTTCGAGACTCCAGATACCCAGGGCTTCCCACGAGCCTAGTTCCGACGCGGACGGCTTGGGTGAATCATTCGGCGGGATGAGTATCAGTCCCGCGCAACCGAGATCTGTCATAGTGGCTTCGTAGGTGTCTCAGGCACGTACGAGCGGAAGGTACTTGTATGTTCGAATATAGAGTACAATATACTAGACCAAGAAAAGGGTCGATCGCAACCAACGACGAAAACGTCACGACCGAACAATAATCGGAAGGCGTGCAAACTCTGAGAGACCGTTCATATCGTCGTCTGTCGACCTCGTGCGCGAACGCTCAACGAGGGACTCCCAATCCCAACTTCGCCACTCCTCTTCGGGAGGCGGCGGCGACGCGACAAGTACAAAATTATACTCCGACAGATCCGAGAGCTGAATAAAACGAAAGGTGTTCTTTCCGGGACGCACACATGACGTGACGTCCAGTGGGTCCGATTCCTGAAAAGGGTTAGCGCGCTTGTTCGATGAACGTGGCGTTAACACGCGGCGCCTGTAATGGCACCCGTGAGGCAGAGGTGGCTGGGGATACTTACCAAGACATGGGGCAGCCAGGTCTTGCTCCGTTCAGACTCTGGGTTAACTTGGACGACCAATTTTCCCTTCTTGGGCCAGTGGGCCGCGTGATGCTCGACGACATTGTGGACGTCTTGGAACGAAGCGGGTGTGTCACCGTTATTGTTCTTCATCACGGCACCCACAGGAACCGAACAGAGACGGAGGTGCGTCCGCAGTCTGAACGGCTGGCTGGAAGGGTGATCACGGATGTGAGGCAGCGCGGGTCGTCGAGGGGAAAGCGATACGTACCGCTCTCCGGACATGTAGAATATCTCATCACTTACTTCGACGTCGACGTCGATGATCTCTGCGTATCGCCTTCCTTGAAGTTTGAACCATATGCCAGGTTGCGTTGGTGAGTGTGAAATGAAGTCGACAGAACTTGGTGAGGTGGCAGAGTGGGTTAGAGACGGCACTTGATTGGGATGCCCTGACCGCTCTCCAGTCAGGTGTCCCGTAGATACGTTTGATATATCAACAGGCTCTGACTCTGGCTGGCTCGTGGTCACGAGCGTCGGGAACATGCTCATAGCTTGGTGGACCAGCTCAATCAACGATGTCGCACTTGTGGAGTAGTCTTTGGGAGAAGTAACCAGAGCCTCGTAGGGCGCTTCTTCCCGGGCGTTATCTGGGAGCTTGCCCAAGACAGCCTGGGAAGTCTGCAGCATTGCACGAGGCGCCCTTGGCGGCAGCAATTTCCCTCCAGTGAAATCAACCAACGTGATGTCACTGTCTTTCCTCGACACGTCTGATATTACAGTGTTCGTTGAATTGAACCTGTTGCGTGTGTTCCGAACCCAAGCGTCCACCTCATCAACTCTATCGCGCTTCATAGATCCGCTCCAACTCCGATTTACAGGCGTCTTTTGTGAAACAAGTGACGAGAGTTGGAGTCTCATCTCTTTGGCTTTCCGGAAGAAGTTCCTGCAATGATCGTCGGAAAGCAATCGAAGGCATTGCTCCGAGTCTAGACGTTTTCCAGCGTCTTTCACTTGTGCGGAAGCAAGAAGGACAGGAACGAGGCGTTTTCTGCATTCCTCAACTGTAGAGGTAGATGGTGGGGCCATAGTATCACCCAGCAGTGAATCTCGATTATGATCAAGAGTGAGATTGGCAGATGATAAGCTGTTCACAACAGTCTGGGTTGGAGAGTATAACACAGGGCTGGAGGGATCCTCCACCAAATGATTCACGATGAGGTTGTGGGTTTCGAGCGCTAAAGCTGGCTTGTCCTTGATGCGTGCGAGCTGGATGTCGCATAAATAAAAGGGGCGTGTGATACACGAGGTGGGAGTAACTTACCGAACGCACATGCCCAGAGCCAGACGGTGATGGTGGTGCAGGGAGAGCGTCAATTACAGACTCTAAAAATTGCTCAACCTCTCCTGGATCTGGGGTGTAAAAGTGCGGGGTCGTAGAAAAGGACATTGAGTCCGAGCAAATATCCACCGCCTCCAACACGCGTTCCTCATCGATCCGATCCGAGTGTGTCAGGGTTGATGCTGCCTCATCTTCTATAGACCCTCCGATCCTCTCAAGCAGTGTCCCAGGCGACGACGAAGAGGGCGGACTCAAACGATGCAGAAGCATGTTGTGTTTAGGATGAACATTATGATTCTGTCGTTTGTGATGGAACGGTTTCCCACTCTTGGCTTTGGGCACCTTCTTGCTGAATTCTCGGCTGTGGCTCTTTGTGGGTCCGCGACGCCGACGCTGCCCTGATGGTGATGCACCGTTTCTATAACTACCCTTGTAAGTTCTTTTGGGTGAAGACGAGGGCGCCGATGAGCGAGCAGTCGCCGTCCTGGAAGGCATTATGATGGACGATACGACGGACTGGGAAAGCGGTTTAGTATATTTCGCATCCCCCTCATTCAAGCCCGGTAACTCGGCACAGGGATATGGAGCCCCGGGAGTTTATTAGAAATCAGGATTATATAAATATGATCGATCAAGTTTTCCTCATACTGTTTTCATCTCTTCATGCCAATCACAACATCAGGCGCAGAACAGACGTTTTGAACTGGGCGTCGCTCAATGTGTTGACAAGCCAACCGTGACTGTGATATTACGATGACGGTCGCGAGATTCGGGACTCCGTATCGTCTTCATCGCAGATCCGTGTCCTCGAGGCTGGTGCTAACTCCAACGGGCACTCAGGCCACAGGACTCAATGTCCGTGTTCCAAGGGGAATGCAGGCGAAACTTCTAGGCCCTCGTGGTCTTCGCACGCACTCAAACACCCTCGCATTAAAACCACAGGAGTTCCTCTTCCATACAAACCACAATTTTCTACATCCATTCCGATACTCTCCCCTAACTTCCAATGGGAGGAGGACACTCGAGTCACTGTGAACCCGATTGGCATGCCATCGAACAACAGCGACGGGCAGCTGAAGAAGCCCGTCGACAAGCAGAGGAGCAACAACGGCGGGCGGAAGAGGCTGCTCGGCAAGCGCGAGAAGCTGCTGAGCGAGCGGCCCGCGAGGCAGAGGAACAGAGGCGAAGGGAGTACGAAGCGCAGCTAGCTGCGCAGAGGGCTGCCCAGGCAGCTCGGGAGGAAGCCGAGCGCATCCGTCGAGAGGCAGAGGCTGCCGCATATGCTGCCCGGGTTGCTCAGGAACAGGCGGAGGCGCGAGCTCGTGAGGAACGTGAGCGTCAGGAGCAGATGAAGAGGCAGTTGGAGGCGGAACGAGAGCGCGCCAGGGCTGCTGAAGAGGCCGCGAGGAAAGCTGCCGTTGCTGCACAGGAAGAAGAAGATCGACGTCGGAGAGCTCTGGAGGAAGAGATAAAGAGGGTCAGAGAGGAGCAGGCTGCCGCTGAGGAAGCGGCTCGCAAAGCGGCCGAGGAGGCTAAGAAGGCTAGAGAGGAGCGAGAGGAGGTGGAGAGGCAGCTGAAGAAAGGCATTCAGCCTGTCGTCATACCCACTGCCGAGGAGCTTCAAGCCGCGAAGAAGAAGATTCAGTACAAGGATGGAGTCTTCCATTTCGCCGTGGCTGGCGTAGCTGGCAGCGGTAAATCATCCTTGGTCAATGCCCTCTGCGGCATGAGCAACCAAGACCCGAATGCAGCTCCAACTGGCGTCGTTGAAACCACCTTGGAGGTTGGGCGATACACCAATCCCAACCACGCCGACCAGTTTGCGTGGTACGACGTTCCGGGATCAGGGACACTGAAGATTCCTGACTGGCAGTACTTCAACTCTCAGGGACTCTATGTCTTCGACTGCGTCGTCGTCCTCTTCAACAATCGTTTCACGATGACCGATCAAGCCATTCTGACGAATTGCCGTCGTTTCCAAATCCCTACCTTCATCGTCCGGTCCAAGGCTGACCAGCACATTCATAACCTCATGCAAGAGATGGGGTATGATTCCGACGATGAGGCGGAAAGCAAGGAGGGGATATACAAAGCTGCTCGCGAACAGTTCGTTACCGAGACAGGTCGGAGCGTCAAGGAGAACTTATTGGAGGCGCAGATTCCCGACCAGCGGGTCTACATTGTCTCACACAAGGCCCTGCTGGGGATCGTCCGGGATAAATCCCCCAAAAGGACCATCGATGAGCTTGACTTGCTGCGGGACCTATACGGCGAGGCCTATAGAAGTCGCGGGCATTCGTTCGGCATCTCGAATGCAGCCAACACATTTGCTCAGAGTCTTTGAAGTTTGAATCACCGCGGGGAACGTAGACTGTCGTATGTTCTGCATGGTTCCGTTTTCTTGTCGATTACGTGTTCTACTGAGGGTCGTATTCTGGTGCACGTTGTTCCCGGAGAAGGCGGTATTTAGGGCACTATCAGTGAGAATCTTTTTTTTCTCTTTGTTTATTGTCCTTTGGGGCGGCGCCCCATGGTAGACAGTACATGTGCTGTCTACATACGTGGCAAGAATCTGACGTGTTCGATATCGGCTAACCGAGAGACTGAGGTTCTTGCTTGGTTTGATGATGATATAGGGTTACCGCACAATGACTCGGCTACTGCATGACCAACATGCACTGATATCTTCTCTTCTGTGGTGAGAATGCATTCATTTCACCTTCTGCGCAACGTGTTGATAACGTCGTTGCGAGTTTTTCATAGTTATGCTTCCTTCGAAGATTGCTCGCCTTGTCTTCGACATGCGTCCCCGTTAGCTTGCATCCCGCGATAGGGGATAGTGCACGATGCTGCCTCGTTATCGAAACAACTATTGGGTTTTGCTTCTGTGCTTCTGAGTCATTAGAACCACTTCCGCAAATATTGGTTCTTGGCTCTTGCCACAAACGGCGAAGAGAATTGTGGCGTTGCTGTTTGGCGACTACATCGTGTCGGTCAGAGGTCCCAGTCAGGTACAAGTCACACTGGAACTATATCATGATTTATTCCAAAAGTGGTCTACATCTCAGCACCCAACAGGGATCGGACATAGCACCGTACATGGGGGACCGTGACGTGGCATTAACTTCTCCTGTCTGGCTTCTTGTCCAGCACTGTGCCCAACAACATGCTGTTCGATACGATATGGAAAATGTGCGCAGCATGTAGACACGTACCACGGGACGGATGTCCTGTGCCTAGAGAGGGCTTCTCTTTCAGCCAGAGCCAGAGTCTGCGACCTCTGCAACCTCGGTCTTGCGGCGCCGCTCGTCACTGTCTTTTATGTCCTCTCCGCATCTTCTAGCGTCTTCTGCGCGCGAGCCCGCTCCTCCTGAGTCTCCCACACAGACTCTTTGGCCTCCTTCCTGTTAGTCCTGACAGCTACCTTGACACCCTCCAGAGTACTCTTCCGCGGCCAGCTCGGCTGCTTTCTGCACTTCTGCCGCTAATCTACTTTGTAACGAGCTTCTGTTCGGCTTATTTGGGGCTTATTTTACTCGGCGGGCAGCCCGGATGCGAATTATGATGGGTTTGCGAGGAAAGTGAGACGAGGCAAGCACAAGCCAACTTAGAAGTTCTAAAATGCTGTCCATGGTGGATCTCTTGATATCGTCTTAATACACTGAACAGAGAATGATAGTAATAGTTTCCGCTTCAATGATGCACTGAGGTAGGGACCATTATGGGGTAAACGACAGGACACCCTGAACATCACAGTCTTTGCGGATTGAGCCCATGAACTTTGAGCGTGGGTGCAAGCAGCGAGTCTTGGTTGGAACCAGACACCATCCACGTCTCTGCATCAGAAAAAAGTCTGCCTCGTGCTCGAAATTGGACACTCGGGGTCCAATCGCTGCAAGTTGGGTTCAAGGCCAAAGAAGTCGCTGATATGTTCGTTCGGCATCCCGAATGCCAAAATCTGCTCACAATTATTAAGTCTCCATTAGCGCTAGAAGTGTGAGCTGCGGAGGGTCTTCAAGTGGTGGTTTCCACTTGTTCGTATACTTGAGTCTAACCACTGCAACCCTGGTGCGCGCTGGTCAATAGCTGGGCCCGGGGAAAGCGCACTTACCACATACAAGTACTAGGGTACATGGTTGGTGGAGGCTAATCAGCCTAGGCCGCTGTGGTTTCTCTCCGGATAGACCAAGACAAGTAGGAAAATGGATGTACCTACCTTAACTATGACATAGTTCCGATTGTTCTAACAGATGGTTGCCAGCTTCCGGAGACCGTGTGCGAAATCGCCGTGATCCTGCTGACATAGCCAAGCAGCCTAGGACCCGCGTCCCAAGCAAAAGATAAGCAAGCAGGCTGTACCGGTGCTATCCTTGTCCGATGCTGCCGTACATTGCCGCATATCGCCATTGAAGCGCGCATCATTATTTCGGGGGCGTGTCGGTTCTATGAGCATTTGGAAGGCGGGAGGCACGAAAGTGAGTAATGGGTACCTAGTCGCCCGATACTCTACTTGCCGGTTCTTGTGTTCAATTGGTAGCGCTCAGCGCTCAGCACCCAGATGATGGCATTGCATTCGGAATTTCGCCCAATGGGATCGTTCGGTCGTGTGTATGTTCGAGATGTGGGGAACCATGGCTGTGGGGGAACTACGTCAGGGATCAGGGCGTCGAGCTTCGTCCTGCTTGTGGTGCTCGACTGTGACAATCACCATTCCCTGAAGGTCTGTGTCTGGACGATGCAGCTAGAGGCAGGTAAAGAGCGGGGATTGTGCCGTTTCGACCATGCAAGGGGCCTCACTAGGGGATATCATTACCCGACCGCTTCCCTTCTGAGCAGTGCTATGGGATACACTACCTACGCCATACGTATAGGGAGTTGGTCAGGCACCGTGCACTCGGGCAGGCGATGCAGGCGTGCGGCCCTACAAGGGGTGGCCACCAATAGGGTATGGGTGAGAGGAGAGGAGAGACGCTTCCTGCTCGATGGAAACACGGCCATCACCAGGGCACACGGGGCCCGACTTTTCCAACCCAAGCCGTCACACAGTGAGGGGAGCCCCCTAAGCAAAACGTAGTGAATATGAAAAATCGGAGATTGCGCTCCGGCTGTGCGAGGTTGAACCTACTGTGTTGAGCTAAATTTGAATGAGGCATGCGTATGCATGACTTATGGGCTGTGGACGTGCAGCAATGGCTCCCATGACGCATGTAGGATAAGGGTTTAAAAGTAGACAGCACCACGAGTTGGCCACGAGCTTCGCAAGACGCCGTGTCAAGTTTCTCATTGTAGCACCACCACCCTCAAAATCAGACCTGTGCTGTAAGCATGTCATTGGCGCCGCCAATGGAATGCAAGTTAGTAATGGACCTCAACCACTGCACCAGAGGCTGTATTATGCGCCGAAAATGTTTCAGGACAAAGCCAGCTAACAAGTCCGCTGCGGTGCCACGGCATGCTTGTTCCATTCGGAAGTCTCATTCAGTGGAGACATTCAATTAGTTGTCAAATGGCTGGGCACGCATCGATCCATAAGGCTTCTGCGGCTGTCGCGTATTGCCCCAAGGCGAACATATAAATGTCTGGTCAGCCAGAGAGCTCATTCATTCGTTTCCTAGCCCACTCTGAGTTCATTCAAGCTCACCACATTCAATTCCTCCCAAGTTTCTAGATTTTGTCGACTCTCAGACATTTGAATTCCCGACATGTACACCCTTCCGATCGAAGTCTCTGATTTATTCAACAACCCTTCCATCCTTGTACCTGCATTTCCACTCGACAAATCGCCCCGCTTCTCCCTCGATGTGTCTGGTGTAGTAGGTTTGTTGGGCGGAGATGATGCCGTATCCGCTATGGTCGCAGACCACGTCTACGGGAACAGGCGTTGGCTGGGATGGTACAACAACCCTGGATCCTTCCAGATAGCCAAGCGACTCCGTTCCTTCGCGAAATCTGTATCCATCCGTAGCATCTTCTGTGGTGATATTTCTACAAAGTCCCTCTCCAAGAGCGTCCACACGGACCCTATGTCGTTGTTCGGAGTGGACAACTGCAAGGGACCCAAGTTCCGGGCTGCACACTCGGGGACTATTATCGAGGAGACTAGCTACTTGGCCACGCTCTTCATGAAGGAATGTACTGCTTGGGATTCGGAGGGGAAAGTGATCCCGGGGAGAAAGACACAGCCGGTTGGGATTACCGTCGTCGATCTCGGTCAGGCGCCTCCATCCGAGATGCGTCCCGCACGCAGCAGTGCCTCCACCCTCCTCGTTTCCAGCGTCCCTATTGCCGTCAGCGTTGGCACATGTGCGCTTTGCGCTGTTTGCGGTGACTGGTATGCATCGTTGCTCATCCTCGTAGGCATTGTCGCGAATGGTGTCTCCTGTCTCGTCCTCGGCTCAGCAGACTTTGTGTTCAACCACCCAGAACCCGCCAAAGGGTCTCCCGCCGGTGACGGAATCCTTAGCTCAGGCAAGGACATTGTCCTGTTGAGGGGAACAGAAGGCGCCGTAAACTCGATCACTCGCGGCAGGTTCTCCCTTCGTTTCTCGAGCAAAGGCCACTACCACCTCATCCGGTGGTGTTCGTTCCTGTTCCTCATTCAAGCCATCACGCAGCTCTTCCTCATCGCCCAAGCATCGCTGTTCGGCCAGATCATATTCCTCACCTCGTTGGGTGTCTCCGCGCTGTACAATGCCTGGCTTTCCTTGTTGGACAAGGAGGAGACCCATCGGAAGCTCTTGTTCGAGAGAGTACTCGAGAACCCTACATTGACCAAGTACACGTTGGGAACACGCACCACTGCAGTCGTCTTCATACTCCTGGTCTTGCATCTCCAAGACCCGACGGAACTTCTCAATGAGCTGCTCCCCAATGATACCAAAGTGTGGCGGCAGTGGAAGGCGACGATCTTGGAGAGGCTGCGTCACCCCAATGACCTGTCCTTGGAATTCGGAGGCAAAGCCAGGGATCTGGATGGGTTTACGCAGCAAGAAAAGGATTTGCTGAAGCTGCTCTACGATGACGCGCGGGCGGCGTACGATGGCTACAGGGACTATCTCCGAGTCGATTCGCTGTGATCATCTGTCGGTTTATTCTTCACCTCCATTTCTAACCGCCAGTGACTGCTCATATAGTTATTAGTCCTGGGTTTATTTTTTTATTTGTGGACAGTCTATCTGGTGTATATTAACTAACATCCGTCCTTTCTTATCTTGGACCTGTACACTATACCACTTCGGCAAGTAAAATGTCCTCGAGATCTACATAACTTTGGACGAAGGGAACGGTAATTTGACTTGATATCTGAATCGATATCAGCATAATATAGTAACTACGTTGCTCGAACGACACATAATTCTGTCATGTTTTACTAGTAGTTCGGAATCGTCTAGGCCCCCAACTGAGTAGTCCCCAGGTCACTGTCACCAGCTGTGAGTTAGCCTGCTCGAACCTTGAACGGATCCATCACGGGGACCACGATAGGGTTGCATGGCTGGGGGGTAATCCCCAAGTATATAGCGATCGGTACTAGTTGATCTCGGTATAGCACACCATATATATATCACAGCTAACACTAAGGGGAAGTTTACGTCGAACCTGCCCATAGTTTTGTTTTAGTGCACGTTCTTACCGACCCATTTCGGAGAGCCATCATATTCTACCTGTGCTACCAATAAGAACAGCAGTGAGACAAAAGGCACGACCATTAGATGATATCGACATAGCTTGTACAGCACGCTCACAGATTACACACACCCATACGATGGCGATTTGTGTTACATGGGTTGCCGAGTAGAACCAGTTGCACGATCTTGGGACCCGTGACAAACCCGCACCCGTAGCCTTCAAGATGGCTACGGGTACAGTGGATTAACTGACGGACCCCCTTGGGCGGTGTCCAAATATGGTAAGTCGCGGCTTGCCTATCATTTTTTTCCACTCGCCGTCGCCGTCACCTGGGTCAGGTGAGGACGCTGAAGCGACAGCACAACGCGCGCGATTGTGCATGTTGTGCTGTCGTTCCTCTCGCCCTCGCTGTCACCCTTGCCGTCACCGTCACCCTCCTCTCCCGGCAACGGCGCGCCGTGTGTGCCAGTGTCGTCGCCCCCTCCCTCTCCCTCGCCTCACCCTCCTCTCCTAGCGACAGCGCACCGTCGCTCCTTGTCACCCTCGCCCTCACCCTCGCACACATTCCTAGCGACAGCGCACCATGTGTCCCGGCGCCGTCGCTCCTCGTTGCCCTCACCCTCACCCTCGCCTCCCCCTTGTGTGCAAACACACATGCGAACGCACAGCGCGTTCGCGTTCACATTTGCACGTGAGCGCATCACTCTCTCCCGGCAATGGCGCATCATGCGTACCAGCACCGTTGCCTCTCCCTCCCCAGTGCCCTCTCCCTCGCCTCCCCCTCGTATGCAAACACGCACACGAACGCACTGCGCGTTCGCATTCGCATTGACATACGAACGCAGTGCCCTCTTTTGGCGACGGCGCACCATGGTGACCGAGTGAATCGCATCAGCAGCAAGGTCAGTGATGACTCGTGTTGGCCAGGGAGACCCACTGAGCCGCCAGACGTGGAGGAGAGCGCATGCACGCTAGCTGGCCTATGCGCCCACATCATACAGTCACGGTGGGACCGAATCGGGCAAGAATCAGGCAACCAGCATATGTCGCACAGCACCCATGTCAGCATGTGCAACCCAACGTTATTGTTGGGGTATGCATGCTGACATTTGTGCCGTCTCGCTCTGCGGACGACGGTGAGTTTTCCCGATACAGAGCTAGTCTGACCCTTCAGACAGCAAGCACTAGCGAAAGCCAGGGCCGCTCCAACGCCGAGGGTCTATTGTGTTGCGGGTATGATCCAGGGATGAGTTTGATTGCGGTACACAAAAGAAATGCTGATTCACCCATGTGTAGACTCAACATAAAAGGCGGCGCGATGCCAGGGTTATAGAGCAGCAAGGTGAGTACTTATGGTGTACTGGCGACTCCTTCACAGCTCAGAATGAATGCCCCGACCAGATGCTCGCAGCTCGTAGTGTTGTCACTGGCAGCAATGACGAGCTTGCCACTCACCTGATTTTTGATTGGTCGGGTGCTGCTCATCAGCAGCGCAGCGATGAGCACAACAGCGCCTTCACGGCTGCATTGTCAGTCACTCGCATTCTACTTGTTGCAGCTATGACAAAGCGGTATATACCCTGGTCGTAAAAATGTTAACCCCGTGATGTCACCTTCCCATCACCCAACCAAGTCCAACAGTTCGACATCACCGTCATCATCATCAGGCTCTACACAACATTGAGTCATGGCGAGTCTACATCGGAACTCTTTGAGGGTGGAAGGAGCATAATAGAGTCATTGTAGGTAAGCAGCAGGCGCAGCCATCCTCGGGCTGCTTTCTGCCTTTGACTCTGTCGAAAACGGTATGCCATACAACCCCGATTCCTCCAGTGCTATTGTGAATATCTGACTCGGACCTCGGTCAGCGTGTCCATCCTGGTTTTCCATGCAATCGTGAGGGAGATTACGGCAGCTATGTCAAGCGTGTTGCCTTGACTCAGCTCGATGTACCGTAATCCTTGTAGACGTCCCGATGTCTCCCTTCAAAAGTCTGGCGAGAATAGGGGATAGATGACGTGAATACCTTGAACAAGGTAGGGGGCGACAAATATCGCCGATGATGCGATCTCCATCACTCCCCCTCACATCAACGATGATCGATGATCTTGAGAGGAAAGCTGCAGCCCCACTCGATGTATTCTCAGGGTATTGATATTAAACGACAGATATTGGAATCGCGTTTCAATGCACTCAAGGTGAGTGCAAGTTCCGATATGGCAAGCTTGGACTGAATAACCACAGAGCGAATTACCAGACTGGACAACGCCTAATCTTCGGATACCTTGAATCTTTGCGCAAGAGGTAAAAAGAGTAAGTATAATCATTAAGCGAGGGACCGTGTTCAGATTGCCATTTCAGCCTGAGTTCTGTCTCCAATGGAATGTTTAAGCAAGAGAGCAATGCGACAACTACCGAAAGCGGAGCGGCAACTAAAAGGCGAGTGAGGCAAGGTAAACTGATCCTTTGAAAGCATTGAGTACTCCGCTGGAGAGAAAACCTTGGGCGCTGGCAAGAACACCCTCGAGATATAGACGTGTGAGGTCTTGCATACAATTCAGGACAGCTAGCAACACCACCGTGTCTTTTCGAAAGCGAACAGGAATATAGTGCAGACCGAGAGTTGTCAGACTACCCAGTGTCAATGAATACCATGACACCGGACAGTGCGTGAGTTCCAATACAGGAGAGCTGGAGTATCTCTATTGGAGATAGAATGTAGGAATGAAATCTGAACCTCAGACGCGCAGATGGGGGTTCGTAGAATAGTTTTCTGCTGCTGTCCCCTAATGTACATTCATCCTAATATACTAGCTAATTGAATAGATGATTCAGCTAATAGATTGGAGGTACTCGGCACGAGGCCGAGTGTAGCTTGTACACGTTTGGTCTATACTTCAACAATCTCCATCGAGGGGCACTGAGGACAAACCAGAAGCATCGCCGTGGTCCACCAAAATTTCCTGCTTCGCAGACAAGGAGCACGGGAGGAAAAATCGGAAAGAACGGCTGGATGAACGTGTCCTGAAGGTTCAAAGTCTTGGACACGTTCTGTGTTGGTTCATCAGTCTCTGCACAAGAGTTAACCACCAAGATTCATTTTTTCTATCTTCAACCACGAGGCGTATCTCTAATGATGCATGCTTTGGCCTCGCCCCTGACTTCTCCGTCTAGCGTAGCAATGCCACAAAGTCGTAGATCCAAAGAGTCGCGCAATCTAGAGCCCCATCACGCCAACGATAGCAATCATATGAAACGGCGACCCAACTAGGCACTTCAAGAGTGGTAAACTCGTGATGTTTTTTGTAATAATCACGAGCACAATGGATAAATGTGGTTGCAGGCGTTTCGGGCGGGAGGCGAAAAATAGATGACAATAAATTGCCTCGGAACGGAGGTTGCATGACGACAAGACGCGGGCTTGCTGAAGTTGCCAGATAGTACCTGGATCGCTGCTCCATCGCCCGATTCGTTTGGCTCGCCTGAAACCTACTCTGGTAAGATCTCCTCACTCTGCACCAAGCATTTGCGCTGATGTTCTGACGCATTTTGCAGGTTCTTCTGCATGTTCCTGGCTTCTTCGTCTCCTCTGGATGGTCCCTGCGCGTTCGCTTTGTCTCCGGTAAGTACGAATTTGCAGCTCGAGTGCCTGTTCCACTCCCCCTCGAGCGTGATGCTCTGGGGTTTGATTCGTCGTAACGCAGGTAGGTCGGGTGGTATGCCTGGATTTTGGGAGCCTGTGGGTGCATAGTTGTCTTCCTGTGAGGTGCACTGACCGGTTTCTTCAGCTCGCGCCATCGATCATACGTACACGCTCGCACTTGTTTCTCCCTCGTTCGACTCGACTTGCCGCTATTTGGCATTCTTCTCATCCACTTGCACGTCTCTGCGCCTTCCTCCGACCTCGCCGCCATCACCTGCGTCTGTGCTTCCATGGACGACACACTCGTTATGTTCGCCGACCACTTCGCCTCCCAGTTTGACCTCCACGGCATTCTGTTCGACTTGTGCATTGCTGGCACGAAGCAGCGACACTCCTGGACACATTCTCTGACAACGGGACCACTTATGATTACGAGCTTTTGTCTGACAATATGTAAATATCAGTTTCCTTGTGCTAAACTGTCTTGATCAATGTTGAACTTCTTGGTACTTGGTCCTATGTGCAGTGTACAGGAAACCTGGTGCACAGAAGGTACGGCCATCGGCCGAAAGGGTGACAGAGGGTCGTCATCAGTACGAGGGATCTAGTTTCCTAATCCTCGTGCCGAATGCCGGAGGACGAATATCGTGACCCGAAATCAGCACGACCGTTCGGGTTTCCATAGTAATTCGGTAGACTTGGAGTGATCAGCATTCGCATCAGGATAACACTCGGAAACTTACATGTTTCAGATATCTTTGAGATAAGTAGTGTTACTGCTCCTGTAAAATGAAATGTGTCTCAGACGAGTAGATGTGCTGCAAGTCGGTACGGAGATCTACCAGGTCTGTCACAACTTGCTTCAGTCGTTTATAGCATCGATGTCGGCCAACAAATATTTATTACCCAAAGCTGGCCTCGGGATATCCTACCGTTCGGACAGACCCCAAGGATCGTTCCGATGTACATCGGTCAAAACATCACTTCAGCAGTTGTTATAGCTATTGATCCCGCGGAACCGCAGAAGGTGGATCGGAGGGTTGGCCCAAGGTACCAGATACACGCTCAGGCTGGCACCTGTCACGTATGATCGATCGGGGCTCTGGTAAATACACGTTCCTGCCTCAAGGCTTCATTATTTGCATCGTGTCAATGGGCATTATGGTGATATCGTTCACTGAGAACGAAGTGAGCTCTGTCATGACGGAGAATCGTTAATCACAATTCCAGCAGATGGGGTGCTCACATTCATTTCTTCTCGATCAAAAGCTGGTAGGTGGCGAACTTTGACGGGCCCGAAGAGAACTTGAGGCATTTACTTCCGAGCCATCCTGACTAGCATATGGATTTGTTCACAGGGCCGATGTTTCAACTCATGAATGATGCGAGCGAGGCACTGACTGGTGGTAAATCGAGCACTCACACGAAAACTAGGTACGATAAATACAATGGTACAGTTAGATGAAATATTCAAATCAAATACTGTTACTAAGCCTATTGGGAAGCGAAGCTACTACATTGGAAGCAAGAGGGGAATCTAGAACCACGACGAGGGGAAAGGCATAGGGGGCAGTCGGGAACAAGTGAGCACGGTGTCGCGTAGGTAGTAAGCATGATCAATCTTGGTGGCGCTCTTCGGAAGTAGATGGAAAATAGATCACTTGGAAGTAGTATATTGGACGTAACCACCGTAAGCTGCTTGAGCATCACCGTACAGCGTCTCAAGCAGGGATTTCTCTTGCTGGTCGAGCTCGTCCAACTCCCAGTCTGCGTCAACGAACTCAAGCTTCTCCTTGTTGAGGAGCCGTCGCACGATCACCTCCTTCCACTGCCTCCAGACTTTGGTGTCGTTGGGAAGGAGTTCATCGAGGATTTTGGTTGGTTCTTCAGGCTGAAGGACGAGAAGGACGAAAACCACCATCGTGGTGCGCGTACCCAAGGTATACTTGGTCAAGACCGGTTTCTCGAGTACACTGTTGAGTAGGATGTCCCTTTGAATCTTCTCCTTGTCCAAGGAGGACAACCAAGAGTTGTAAATCCAAGAGACACCGAGTGAAGCGACAAACATGATTTGACCGAATAGGGAACCCTGGGGGATAAGGAGCAACTGGGTGATGAATTGGATAGTGAGAAGCACGGAGCACCATCCGATGTTTCTGTACTGGGGTTCGCTGGAGAAATTGAGAGAGAATCTGCCGCGGGTGATAGAGTTCACGGCACCCTCCGCGCCCTTAAGCAAGACGATCTCCTTGTCTGAACTAAGGATACCATCTCCAGGAGGGGATCCCTTGGCGGGATCGGGATGAGTGAACACGAAATTTCCTGAACCGATGACGAGACAAGAGATACCATTCGTGAAGATACCCAAGAGGATCATCGAGAATGAATACCAATCATCAAAAACACCACACGCGACACAGCTGCCGACGCTGACGGCGATAGGTATGCTGGCAAAGATGGGGGAGTATGCGTTGATGCGTCTGGGATACATCTGAGGTGAAGGGACGTGGTTGAGTTCCACAATCGTGACTCCGACAGCCTGTGTTTTTCTCCCCTCGACAACCTTTCCTTCCCAAGTAGCACACTCTTTCATGACGAGGGCAGCCAAGTGACCAGTTTCCTCGATGATGGTACCCGAGTGCGCGGCTCTGAATTTAGGACCCTTCCAGCCATCCAACTCAAACAACGTGGCGGGATCGGTATGGACACCAGGGAAAAAGCCGTCGAAAAACCTCGACTTTGCAAGAAGGCCGTATCGTTTAGCAATCTGATATGATCCTGGAGAGTTGTACCACCCTAACCAGCGCCTATTCTCGTAGACATGGACCGTGGCCATGGCTGACACAGCCTCGTCTCCACCAAAGACGCCGGCTACACCCGAGGTATCAAGGGTGAAGTGGGACCTGTCAAGCTGCAACGTAGGGGCAACCATCGAGCGGCGAGAGAGGATGCTAGACATGTCGGGAATGTACATCTCAGCGTAGGTGGAGGATGCAAAAAAGGGCGTACAAAGACACGATTGGTGACACGATTGAGTTCATACAGCAATTTTCTATATTTGTTCCTGTTCGGGGATAAGCAGGGCCCACGAGATAAGCACGAGGCACGCGAAGAGTCGGAGAGTATAAGATAAGATGGGGGGATTCGTTCGTCGTCCAAAGCACTTTTATACTGTCTTTCGTACGGTTGTGGTGGGGTCACGGCCAAGCTGCACAATTACTGATCGGGCGTGAGTAGGTGGGTGGCAGATCCATTGAGTGGGGCCAGTGGGAGTCCTCACAATACCAAATTACGTCACTTTTGGCCGGGTCCTTCACACGCATTGGCCCGCAGCCATTATTGACGCCAAAGCAAGACCCTGCAACTTCAATTCATCTTACGAATTCAAAATGAGACACATCCACCTTGTTGTTGTTTATCGATAGCTCAACCAAATTCGTACCAGCATCGCTCATGGCACACAATGCATATTCTTTCCCCAGTAGCATGTGCCCCGATGGTTGAGCGAAACAAACTCAGTTAATATGAATACGGATATACAAGTACGTGAGCATGCTGCCACAAAGCACTCCAACCAACCTTCACCGTGCTCCATGCTGTAGAGCTCGGTTATGCTATCAGTGTCCGTTGGCCTTCCAATGACCATCTTCCCCCGCTTCCCACTCCCGCGGGTTGCGGGTAGCAGCGCAACCGTTGTCAGTGCGTACTAACTTTAGTCGTGTACGTGCGATATCTCTCAGCGGGACGAGTTCGGAGGGTGGCTACTTGGAGGGTTCATCGCCATAAAACATAATGAACAACCGCATAAGATCAATGTCCGCGGGAACATTGAGGTAAGCACGGATATGCACTCGGAGCGCAGGACGTATCCTGATGTGCTCGTTAACGTGCGACAGCATGTTCACCGCGCTTTGAAGTGGGTCTCTGGGACTTGTCGCAGGTGTCCGACCTGTGAACCCGTAGAGCTCTGAACGCATTACATTGACTTTGAGTCGGATCATCGATGTGTATGCGCCTTGGACAAATGGCCGACCTCAGTGTGGCGGGCGGTTCCATCAAGACCCGACGTGTTGTGTTGAAGAGGCAAATGCTTCCCGTCCTTGTCGTCCTCATCGACATGTCTCTTTGAACAGCCATACTGTTGAATGAGTTCGCTCGCAATGTGCCATTTCCGGATGACTCGAGGATCGCGCCAATGTACTCATGCTGAACTTTGATGAATCGGCGTAGAACCCTCCAAGGGTTCAATCAACAGAGTCTCGGGTCTACACAGGGGACACTTGCACTGGGTTTCCCGGTGTAAAATTGCAGTTATCCATTCCTGAAGCTGCCCATAAGGGGTTGCGTTTTCACTTTCGATGCGTCAACTTTGCACGCCAACATTTACGACACACCGAATCTACCCTTGCTTGCAAGACCCCTCATTGCTCCAGCATGTAATGCTGTGTTATCTGTGCTACTACCATATTTAGTGACTATCGCCGAACGAATCAGGCCGGATCAGGGATACTCAAAGCTTAATGTTCGACAAGCGCAGCTTCGTGTTTCCAAGGATGACGTAGGCAGTGGAATATTGAACCATGATAAGGTATTGACCAGGTGGCCTTCTCAGGGGAACATACTAAGTACAGTATCAACCCGTGGATTTGTCTGGGAATGAGCACGTTCCATCAAACAATTCTCAGATGTGCCGGAGACGACCCTATGTATCCTAGTGTAATACGTCGACAATAAAGAATGAATAAAGTACTACAAAAAGACCAGTTTAGCAGCCACCTCACCTCCCAAGATAATACGTGGTCCTGGAGTCACCGCACAGAAAAAGAAAGAGTACTGCAAGGACTCGGCAGTTGTCGAGGGCGCAATATTGAGGAAAACGCCGGGAGGGAATCGATTGGGGCACGGGATCAGGAATTCATAAGTGATATGACACGGGGCTTCTAATTTCAATTTTGAGTCGCTACATGGAGCCGGTGACCTTTTGCTGAGCAGACAGTTCCTAAGCTGTGTGGGAATCGAGAGGCGAAGAAAACCCCTGTCTCAACTTGAAGGATTCAACCGGTACTGTGGTAGAGGTCGCCTATCAATGTCACAACTCCACTTTGATGCTTGGTGCACAGCACAATCGTGCGAGGTAATAGTGGTATTCACAATGGCTATTTTGGGACTATTCTGGGCTATGCTCAGCCCTATTATCTTCTGAAAAAACGTGTTGTTGGTTGCATGTAGTTAGCAGAGTTCGAAAAAATGCCTGCCATCCCCCCCCCCCCCTTGATGCTCTACCAGGTTGCAAGCTCGAACAGAAAAACCATTCCTGATGGCTGGAAAGGCTTGGAAAAGCACCCCCACCCCCATTGCACCTGAATCAACAGTTCCAGCAGCTCAAAGAGGAGGAGCACTGCAGAAGAAATGGCACAGAAGGGGCAGCAGGATAGTGTCTGCATCTGCACCTGTTATGCTGGGCTATGGAATACCAGCAGGGACTCAAAGTGAGCTCGAGTGGGTATGAAGACGAGGGAGGATACTTGGGTGTTCCGACAGAAGTCTTCAGAGACACGCATTCAAGGGAAATCCCTTAGAATGGAAACAGCGCACGAACAGCCTGTAGGTTGGACTTCAAGGGGGTTCCTTAAGTCCAGGACGAAGTACAAGGTGGAGACCTAGGAATGACCCGTAGTCTCAGTGTGTGGATAACAGACCATGACAAGAGGAGCAAGGAGTGGGCTTAGAGCTCGTAGAATTGAGTAGACTAAGCTAAGGAAAGAGTACAGAGCATGGAGCGCGATATAAGTACAAACGCCAGAGTGTTAGGTAATGGACTTCTAGTAAGTCCAAGATAAGGAGTGAGTTATCCACAGTAGATAAGGATGAGTCACGACGAGTCAGTTCTAATAATACAATGGTTCCGAGATAAGACAGAAGGGAAGGAACCAGGGAAGCAGAACTCGAGGCATGAATGGAGTTCCTAAGTCCGAGATACGAGATAAGGAGGAGCAAGGACTTAGCTAAGTAAAAGAAAAAGAAAAGAAAAGAGCGATCCACCGTGGATCATAACATTACTCCCGTGCTAGGGGTGAGACTCTGTCGAACCTTACTCAAAGGTCAAGGTATCCGGTACTGGGAGAACCCGTCATATTAGCATAAGCAACGTCATCAAAGACATCATCGACATCATCGTCGCCATAGTTGTGGACCTCGACTGGGGAGCAGCGGTGGTGAGGTCGGCGGTGGTGAGGATGCGGTGGAGGTGTGGGACATGGGGGAGGAGACGGGCGAGTCCGACGGTTTCAGGTTTGCTCGGGCGAGCAGTTGCCTCGGGAGGAGCTGGAGGATGACGAGAAGTGAGAAGGGGGAGGAGGTCGACGGAGGGGGCAGTTTTGTTGGGTGTGACCCAGGGCGAATTGGAGACAGAGTGGGCACTGGTAGACTTGGCA